>PVKH010013888.1:0-16682 GCA_004027955.1 Chaetophractus vellerosus
ATATTTTTGTATGTTTTCCAATCCGGAATTTGATCTTGCCGAGTGTATCCATATTCTTTTAAAAATAAATAACAAAATATATTGAAAATGTTAGCAGCATAGATTGATTTTAAAATAAGCTATTAACTAAATTCATCCTAATCTAATTTGGGTTACTATTGAATTTAATTAGATACATCAATCTAGCTAAAGAGAAAGACCCCCCGGAGAGCATTCCCCTCCAAATCTTCACTAAGGACATCAAGAACTGTGCCTGTGTAAGTGTTTTAAAACTCTAAAATTAAATTACAAGTTCCTGACTTAGGCAGGATGAGAGACAAAGGGGGCGGGGGGGGGGGTGGGAGCGTTGAGTAAGTCCATGTGGAAAATGTATTTTCCTATAAACATGTATGTCTTTTTTATGTAAAAAGTAAATCCAGGGAATTATAAGGCAAGAGGAATCCATGTTCGCTGCAGTGTTTAAGCTTGGAAAGAATATTGCATGTTAAATATCCTTAATGTTTCTCTGGATCCTTCTAATAGAAACTGAAGTGGTTTGATGTAATAAAGTGATTTACACAAGCATTTCCTATTAGAATTAAACATTTTATTCCAGTTGTCACAATTTACATGCCAGTGGTTTTGGTTGATTCCACAGGTTTTTTTTTGTTATTGTAGTTTTTTTTACATTTTATTAGGAAATCATTTTAAATTTAAATTGCAAAAGTAAATAGTACAAAGAGCATCTACATAGCCTTTATCCAGATTCATCTATTGATAACTTATTACTCCCTTTGCTTTATTATTTCTTTTATTTCTCTCTCTGTCTGTCTCTATATATGTATGTGTTTATATACCTTTTTTTTTTAAACGGTAGCCTTTATTTTATTTTATTATTATTTTTTTGTTACATATCTCCCCCCCCCTTTCTGGTTGTTCTTGCTGTTCATTTTTGTGTTCTGTGTCTGCTCTGTCTCCCCCCGCTGCGGCGACGCGCCAAGTCAGCTCACTGCGCAGGCGGCTCTGCTTCCGTACACAGGTGGCTCTGCTCCGTTCATGGGCAACTTTGCCCTGCCCGTGGCGGCTTTGCCCTGCCCATGGCAGCTTTTTTTGCCCCGCCCACGGCGGCTTGCCCTTCTCAAGGTGGTCTGCCCGCCCGGAGAAGTCCCCGGGAACCGAACCTGGGGCCTCCCATGTGGTGTACTGGCGCCCTATCCACTGGGCTACAGCCGGCCCCTATATACCTATTTTTGAGGACCAGTTACTTATCCTTAAGTACTTAATCCTTTTCTAAGAATCAGGATATTCTCCTATATAACCACCATAAAGTTATCAACCTTAGTAAATTTAACATTGTTATAGTACTTTAACATACCATTCATGTTTCAGTTTTGCCACTTGGCCCCAATAATATTCTTTATAGCTTTTTACCTTTCTAGTAAAGGATTCACTCTATGTCACATACTGCATTTAAATGTCATTTCAAATACAGAATGGTTTTGAAATGTCCTTCATTCTGAGGACTGTCAGGGATTGAAAGGGCTGAGAGGTATGGCATTTTTAATAGGTCAGCATATTTCTACCTCATTTTGTTTATGCTATTGGAAAATATCAAGCCTTTAGCCCCAGTTATTTTGTTTATAATTTAGTTTCTGAAATCACAGTGCAGTGTGCAAGATGTTCATTCACAATGATGAACAGAATGGATTCTTCATAATCTGAATATTTTGACAGACACTTTGTTCTGTCATACTTTACAGCAACTGTAAATAGCACAAAATAATATTTGTTGGTAGGAAAAAAGGGGTCATTCAAAGTAGTTATTTCAGGGCCAACTACTAAAAGTTATGCAAATGTTCTGACCTTTTCCCAAGTAGCAGATGTCATTGCTTGAAGGAGATAAGACCAGAGTTCTGTAGCAAAGCATATTCTTGTCGCTGTCTACTTTGATTTCAATTGTAGCAGTCGGTTACATTCAGAATTTTCATGGCAAATCCCTTTGAAGTTTTAAAAAGTAAATTTTATTGAGGTTAATTTACATAAAATAAACATTTCTAATGTTCTTTATTCATTGTTGAAGTTCCAAGTTTCCCTCTGATTCTGTTTCCCTTTCAGCCTGAGGAAACTAACTTTCCTTAGCATGTTTGATGCCAACAAATTTTACTTCTTTTGTCTAAAAATGTCTTTATTTCACCTTCCTTGGAGAATATTTTCCATTATATCATTGAACATAATTGTAATAGCTGCATTTTGTCTCATAATTTGAACATTTGGTTCATCTTAGAGTCGGCCTCACCTCTTGAGAGTTGGTCACATCTTCCTGCTTCTTCATATATTTAGTAACTCTTTAAATCCTTTGGAATAAAGTAATCACATTTCATTGTTTTCAAATTATAAGATGTAATGGGATTTTTTAAAAAGTTGTTTGTTTACAAAGAGCTCTATCTACTAGAGTTTATGTGTTTTATCTACAAGAAGCAACAGCATGCAGGAAAGAAATGCACATATCCCTGTAATTACTGTTTTCAACACATATGTTCCCTATGCTTAAGAAGTGTCATTATCTTACAAACCAAATAAATTAGGGAGTGATTATTAGAATTTCAGAAGAGATTTTTCACTTTACAAAAGATTTCATGGGAGAGTTCCTTCAAATTAGGTGGGAGTATTTTTAGACACTTGAAAAAAATTACAGAAAATTTACTTCTAATTAAATACCAATGTAAATCCCAGTATGTGAATCCTCCTACACATTTTAGCAATAGGTGGCCCCTAAAGCTCCTGAGTTTGGTTGCCTTTAGCTCTATTGCTAGACTCTGAGATACTTTTTTCAGAGTCTTTGGGATTACAAGTAGCACAGTTTAAAATCAATGCTTTAAGATGTATTTATAAAAATCCAATTTACAAACAACTTTCAAGGCCATCTGTCATGTCAAGCAATTAGCCCAGAAGAAAAAAAAAAAAAGTACAAAGAAAGGGCAAGTGATGAATTATGAAAAGGGTTTCCTTTTACTTTGTTTTAAATATCATTTTTGTTTTAAGGCCTGTGTTTTAGTTTCTAAAGGCTGTCAGTACAATATCCCAGAAATGTGTTGACTTTTATATTGGGAATTTATTAGGTTAAAGGTTTACAGTTCTGAGTTCGTGAAAGTGTACAAATCAAGGCATCAGCAAGAGACGCTGTATTAGTCAGCCAAAGGGGTGCTGATGCAAAATACCAGAAATCGGTTGGTTTTTATAAAGGGTATTTATTTGGGGTAGAAGTCCACAGTTACCAGGGCATAAAGTATATATTTCTTCCCTCACTAAAGTCCATTGCCACATGTTGGAGCAAGACAGCTGCCGACGTTTGCCAGGGTTCAGACTTCTTGGGTTCCTCTCTTCTGGGGGCTCTGTTTCTCTCCGGGCTCAGCTCCTGTTTCCTCCACAAGGCCAGCTGTAGACTATCAGGCGGATGACTTGTGTCTATCCCGGGGCCATCTCTCCTTCCTCATGACCAAGCTCCACCGTCTGCTCGCCTCCCTGGGCTCCAGCATCAAAACTCCAACATCAAAACTACTACAACTCTGTCCTTTGCCATGCCTTTTATATCTGATTCCCCAGCCACCAAGGGGTGGGGCTCAATGCCCTACTGACGTGGCCCAGTCAACGCCCTGATCATAACTCAATCATGCCCAGATTAACAGACCAGTTTACAAGAATAATCTAATCTGTTTTTGGAATTCATAACTACATCAAACTGCCAAACTGCTACAGATGCTGTCTCACCAAGTTGCAGCTGTGAGCAATCAGGCACATGGCAGCGTCATCTAAAAATGCTTTCTCTTGGAGCTCAGTTGTGGGAGATCAAACATATGGCTCGTCTGTCCTTTCTCCTCTGGGCTTCCTCTTTTTGAGCCTATTGGGAACCTCTTCCCATATCTCTGTGCTCCGCTTGTTCCAGCCTCCAACCTCCGGGACCTATTCTTCTATTTCTGAGGCTTTTTTTCCTCTATGTCTCTGCTTTCGGTCCTCCATTTATGAAGGACTTTAGCAAGAGGGCCAAGACCCACCCTGGGTCTTCATGGAAGCAATCCAATTAAAGATCCCACAATTGAATTCAGTCCAAAGTGTCCAACACTGACAGGAATAGATTTCCAAGAACATGATCCTTTTGAGGATCCATGAAAAGCCCCAAACTGTCACAGCCTGTGAGTGTCTACTTCTGCTGCTTATTTGTCCTATTTAAGCAATAGTTATCAGAGTACAGCCTTTCATTGTGGATTTATACAATAATATTGTAAATCCTATGTGCGTAGTGAATGTTGTTGGCTGCATATTATTTTTAAATAATGTCTTTTGGAATTCACATGTTTGGCAGATATCATTTCAGAATCCGTATCCCTTTCAGGTTGTTTTCTTCAAATTATCTTCCTCTTTTTGGAGAGCAATTTCTCAATGTGAGGTATAATAAAAGAGCTATATAGATAACCTATTCACTCACACAGTTGGGAATGGAACTTAGATTTTTAAAATGTTCAATCTTGTTCACTAGACTCATTGGTTTTATTTCAGGATCTCAACAGATTTCAACAATGAAAAACCATTGGTGCCCATGGTGCCTGACAGATAGTTCTCAGTAAACAGTGATTTTTAAAAGCATCTTTTATAGCCAGTCCTTATTCCTATTTTTACATAAATTGAATGTGTGATACACAAAGAAATAAAGCCAGGAAGTACAGAAAGAAATAAACTCAGGAAGAGAGAGAAAGGGCCCAACTCCCTCCTTTTTAAATCATCTTCTCCTTTAAGGAATTAGGTAGCCTCAAGGTGCCGATCTCTGAATTTGCACAGTCTTTCTCTTCCTTGCTTAATCTGTTGCATCTGTGCACCACACATCCTTTATTTTAAGACAACTAGATGTTTTAGCGAAATGCTTTCTCATGGCTTCATATTATATACAGGAATGAAATAAATCATAATTAAGGGCTCATACTCTTCATTTGCTTTACTTTATCAATACCTGAAATCAAGCTTTGCCTTTAGAATATGAATAAAAATTTGACAGTAATTATTTACTCACCTGTTTTAAAATTATTTACTTAGAGCTAATTTCTCATTTCTTTTTTTATAGTCTATAACTGTAACAGTAGCAAATTCAGACACAACGAATGACATTATCAACAGGTCATTACCAATGCTAGGAATAACTGTAAGTTACCTGCAAACTTTTTTTAGTTAAAAAACCAAATTCATTTACACATGTATGTGTGTGTCTATATGTGTATTATACCTTCCTTCGTAAAGCAAATGTTTATTAGATACCAAAGTCATATTTTCCCCAAAACTTAGAAATTGAAGACAGTAAAACTACAGTATTAGTCTATACATGGGTGCTGTTCTTGTATTCCCATTTGAAATTCCCATGTAAGTTGAAAACCATACTATAATGAAATTGGACTTTAATTTTCAAGTGCTAATAATAATGTGTCTTTTTATTGTAAATATTATATGCATATGCAATACAATTTTTATAAGATTCTTAATGAGAAAGTTCCATTCTCCTCCCTTTGACATTTCTTTCTATATCTCCTTTCCTGGTTCGTTCCTTCCCATGCCTATTTACCCTGGTTATCACTCCAGAGTTCAGTCTAGGGTGATGAATCCTAAAGAACATATGTTGTAGTACACGGTGATTGATGTAGAGGCAGTGGACACCAGAGGTTCTGAGGGGAGGGAGAAGGAAAAATGGGTGTAATATGGGGGCATTTTCCAGACATTGGAATTGTCCTGCATGATGTTGCAATGATGAATACAGGCCATTATATATCTTGTCATAACTTAATAAAATTGCATGGGACAGAGTATAAACTATAATCCATGATTAGTGGAAATGTTTCAATATGTATTCATCAATTGTAACTCATGAAGGATGTTGTTGATGTGGGAAAGTGTGGGAGGGGTAGGAAGTGGGGCATATAAGAATCCCCTATATTTTCTATGTAACATTTATGAAACCTAAAGTTCTTTAAAAATTTTTTAATGTATTTTAAAAAAACACATATGACAAGGAGCCATAACCCTATCCTGAGATAGAGTCAGCCGATGCCTGTAATGAATTGGTAAAGAGGAAGACAAGTACTGAATTAGATCATGGATTTGGGGGCATTTGTGTGCACACCACTCTCATCCCTGTTTTCTTTTTAATATCTGCTCCTTTATGTTTTGATGGGGCTAGCATGAGTTTTTAAAATTTCTCCAGTGGAAGAGATGGGTATATTTGAGGATGAGGACAAGATTGGAGAAGGGGAAGGAGAAATTGCAGGGTTCTTCTGCTGTGCCAATACCACTCAACCACAACTGAGAAGTTTTATTAAAGAGTGTGACATTAAGATTAACAGAAACTGAAGGAAACAGTTGTACAGCATGATTCCTTATATAAAATTATCTATAAATATGAAAATGCCTTGCTATTGTGACTTAACATGATTGCAAGATTAGCATTTAAATTTTACCTGACCCAGTGGTATAATAAAGCTCTGTAAAAACTCAGGATGACCAGGATTTGGCCTGAGAAATCAATTATTTCTTTAGCGAAACTTGGCAATACATTTAAAATAAAATTGAATTTATATATACCGAATAAAGGAGACATTTCTGCATTAATTTCTAACCTATATTTTTCCCCGAAAACAATTAAATATTGAAAGAGAGAGTCAGTGGTTTGGGCAGGTGGGGGAACACAGGGAGGAGGGAGAATGATTAAAGATACGGCTTATTTTATTTCATGGTTTTTTATTTTCTTTTCCTTAAAGTGATCAGTCTCACTACACAAGAAATAATTGCTAATGAAGATTTAAGTTATTTGGCCATGACTGTTCTAAGAGATTCCAATATAAAGTCCCCAGCTCCTACCTTAAAAAAAAAAAAAAGTAGTTTTAGTATTCTCACTTCCTGTTTGCAATATAGTTTTGAGACGTTTTAGCTGTGTGTGCATGTGTGCATGCACATGTGGTTTGGTAGTTTCCATAGTTGGGACCCTTCTTTTTAAGAAGAGCAAGGCTGTGATTTTTAATCCAGAAACAAGGGCAGCCATGTAAACTGACAACTCTATTTGAAACATATTTTTGCTTTATCCTCTCCTAGAGGACTCAAATAATTCAGCAGAGTCCTCATAATTTAGACTTGTTTTTTCAAATGGGATTTCCAGTATTGCTGGGTGATAATTCTGCTGGGGGTAATTGTTTTCAACATCAGACCTGTTTTCCAGGTTAGGGTTGTTGCCTTTTTTTCTCCCCAGAATGGGGTTCATCTGAACCAAAATCAGTGGGTCGATTTCACTTTGCCCATCTCCTCAAGACCTCTTGGGCATTTGTCTCAGGGCTGCTGAGCTTCTGATGTCTTTCAGGTTTTACATAGCTCAGGTATAATAACGGCAGGGCATGTGGCTCTCTGAGCAACACATTTATTTGGGAGGAGCATAAGGCAAAGCCTGATTTTCTGCAAGGTGTCTGGAGAACAGCAGAAGGAAGAACTCTCAAGAAATTCGACTTTTCTTCCTTAGTGAAGGAGCATAAATTTCATATCTCATGGACCACCCACGAAATGAGGAGCTGGTTACATTATTGGTCCATACATCCCTAACCTATCAGAAGGGACAAGGCAGAAATGTGGAATAGTCTTTTGGAGGTTAGGAAGAGGGCAGGCATTGCTGAAATCAGCAATATTAACTTAAGAACCATGGCCACCCCCATGGACTGAGTAGCATTTACACTGGTTCCAATTCTTTTTGGAAACATAGAAATGCCAAGGAAATGTGTCCTTCTTCAAATATCTACTGTGAAAAATTTTTAGTGATACATAATTCTTCTTTCTTCAAGGGCTCTGAGAGTGATTACCAGTTATGGGTCGATTTTGGCAAGAAAGATGCCCCATTCCCACTCCTTGGTAAGTGTCAGAGAAAATCTAAGGTGGATGGGGTTGATTGGGTTGAAAATTGTAACTTGAAAGTCTCAAAGCATTCGTTGCTTGGTATTAAGCTTAAATACTCTGAAAAGTAAAAATCTCATACAATATTCATTCATAAATTTAGTAATTACCTAGCACTTACTCTATGCCAGGCACTAATAGCAGTCTTCATTTAGCAACTTATGGTCTATTTGGGGAAAGAAATGTGAATTTTTTCCTCAATGCTTTTTTACTTGACAAAGCTGTCTTGACAAACCTCTGTTTATGCTTTTGGCATGAAAGCAATGTGGATTGGGATTTCTTTTTCCCCATACATTTATTTTTGATATTCCATCTTGAATTTCTGTTCCACCTAGGTAGCCTATATTTTCAAAGGATCTTCTAAAAAAACTAGCCATGACTCTTATTTATTAACACTTTCTCTTGCCCAGCACTTTTCTCAGAATCATAAACAAAAATGAGATCATCTTATCTACAACTCCTAAAGTCTTCACTGACTGCAGATCCATAATTTGCCATTTCTCAGGCTGAGATTTCTAGCATTTGTTCTTGAAGAGTTATTGATAAATAGATTACAATCCCCCAAAGTGGTTATTAGAACAATTTAACTTTTTTAAAAAAGGAAAAATGTAATGTTGGATCAGCACGTTCTTTCAGTATGTTTAAAAGAAATAGAGCAACTAAAACAAAGGATGGGACAGGATCTGTAGTAGACCTTGCAACTACTGATGGTGATGATGATTTGTCCTGAAATTTTAGAGTCCTCTCTCTTATGTGCATTATCTTTTTAATCCTTTCAACAACCCTGTGAGGCCATTACTTTGTAATTCAGGATGTTTTCAAGTGATCTGAATAAAAGACCAGATTTTTTTCCTGTGAAATGAGCATTCTCAGACTAAATTCAGCGAGTCACCATGTACATATCTGAGGACAAAAATCCCCCTACTCTTTCATGTGCTTTTTAATTAATGTTGATATTTTTGTATAAGTCAGCAATAAAGTGAGTAAAACAGTACAGATGGTAACTTTAAGGCTTAGAACAGCTTCACACATCACTGCTGGCTCTAAGGAATCCTAGGAACCATCATTCATTGTAATAATTCAGCAAAATATGTCTGTAGGACATATTTTAACATGTTTTCACTTCTCAGTTGTGGATTAGCTCTTGGTTATCCTGGTGAATTGCTTTTATTGTCGTCATAGAAGTTCTATTGCATTAAAAGATAGAAGGTGCTGTAATTCTTGTTTGGACTGAGCATTGACATTGTATCTATGCCCAGTGAAAAGGAAAAGCAAGATCTCACCAAGTTACCTTCAGTGATAAACCAGACACAGTAGAAAAGGAACTTTTGCTCTTTTCTTTAAAAACAAAAGATATTTCAAACTATAGGGTCTTTGAGAATTTGATGGAGGGGAAGCAATTACAAGCATGTAAGAGCAAAACAAGTTATTTGGCAGTCAGGCCCTGGTGACTGCATGTTCAGTTTTCATCCCTATAAACAGTGTTTTGCATTTTGATTCTGGGTTTCCAAAACCCTGCAGTATTCCTTCTAATCATTGCCTATGAGGACCACCCTCAGAGGGGGACATCAGTGACTGGGAGGCGTAGAGGCAAACACCCTCCCTGCCACTCCTCTTCTACTCCTCGACTTCAGCCCCCCAATTTTGAGTAGCTCTGGCTATAGAAATAACAAAAGGTGGGGCTGGCCATATAGCCCAGTGGGTAGGGCGCTGGTATACCACATGGGAGGCCCTGGGTTCGGTTCCCGGGGACCTCTCCTAGTGAGCAGACCACCTTGAGAAGGGCAAGCCGCCACGGGCGGGCCAGAGCCGCCGTGGGCAGGGCAAAAAAGCTGCCACAGACAGGGCAAAGCCGCCACAGGCAGGGCAGGTCGCCCGCGAATGGAGCGCAGCCAGCCACCCGCGAACTGAAGCAAGAGCCGGCCGTGATGGAAGCAGAAGCCGCCCACAAGCGGGGAAAGCCGCGCCTGCGCAGTGACCGGCCTTGGCGCGTCGCCGCAACAGGGGGGAGGGGAGATATGTAATAAAAAATAAAATAAATCTTTAAAAAAAAAACAAAAGGTAATGAAATATCTGTTTATTAAGCTGACACCTTGTGTTAGAGAATAGTAATCATAGTGATTCTTTGCATATAATCCAATTGTTTAAAGAATATTAACCACAAATGTTTATTAATATATTTTCTTTGATCCTTATAAGTGCATGATAAGCAGTATAAGTGTTTGAAATGATGAATTTTGGGATCAGAGTGGTCCAATGATTTGCTTAAGATGAATATATCCTGTTAGTGTCCAGGTGGAGACTGGAAGACCTTAAATAGTCTCACATAGAAACATTGCAAAAAAGGTCAGCATTGTGCAATGCATGAACTGATCTATGCATTCTAATCAAGATAACATGTTTAAAGATTTTTTTCTGTTTATTATTTGCTTGGGCATCTGCATAACATAGGATCTCCCCCTTGAGAGTGCTCATGGTGCTCACTGAGGAGACACAGCCTTTCTTTCTTCCAGAAGCCCAGGAGAACTGCAGAATGCACCAGTGTGAAACAGGAAAGTAGCTTTGATCATACCCATCACTTGTAAGCCTAAATCTATATTTAAATTTTTCTATGTATAGGACATGAGCATCCTTATGGAATTCAAAAGAGCCATCTTCGAGCCAGTGAGCTCCTGCCACAGGGACCAAAGGATTCCACTTCTTCCACCTTGCAACGGTCTCCAGAAATGCAAATTCAGTTCATCCTGAAGCCCAAGCACCCAGCTTGGAGCCAGCAGCCAAGAGGTGAGCCCCTGCCCTTTCTGCATGCATCTTCTCTCAGCTCATGCCTCCATGCTTGGAAACAAACTCATCACACAGATATGATTCTCCATGCAGGACAGATAGGCAGGGACCCAATACATGCCCAAAATCAAGCTTAGAGAAACCTCAAAGTTCTTACCTCAAGAACTAACTCACTTCTAAGAAGGTTTTTTCCATTTCTCTAGAAAAATTTTTATCCCTTTTCTGTCTCTCCAGAGCACTTTATACATATTATGATTATATGTATATGTATGTCTTTGTGTCTCGTTAGAATATGAGCTTCTTAAGGCCTGGGAACTCATGATTTTACCCATCTCAGGGCTTTGCCCAGTACCTAGGCCAAAGCAGGAGGTGATGAATGACTGCATGATTTAGACACAACTGAGATGGAAGAATTCAGGTAGAGAAGAAGAGTTATGATGTTGAATTAGAATCTATTCTGGACTTGGGCTGAAGTGGTCTCAGGTTTCTAGCTGAAATTAGCCTCTCAGTTCTTCCCCACAGCAAGCTCACTTTCCACATCTGCTTCAGACCCCCTTCTAGAATGGAACTGGACTTAATGTTTATAGTCATGAGAGTTTTAATCATCCTTCTCACCATTCTTTTTCCTACCATTCCCATATTCTCTCATTGATGTTTCCTTCTCTGAAACAAATTTGTTATTAATTTGGGGAGTAGTCTGTCCAGAATAGAATTTCTATTTAAAATATTTTATTTTTATGATTATTATTCTATAAGCACAGGGTTTAAAATTTTTTATTTGTAATGTCTTTATATCAGGGATATAAACCTATTCTCCTGGGTTTAAGAATGTATTTGCTTTCTTTCTGTCCTTTTAAGATGGTAGGGATGTGAATGTCAAGGTAGGAGGAAAGGTGGCATTCCTTCATGATGGCTTCCCTCCTGGAGGCTGTTAAACCAAATAGAGAATGGTGATGAGGGTCTGCTTTAGGGGGAAGAGACTGATTCCTTGGCTTCCTTGGGCCCTCTGAGTGAGGGAAATTACTTTTATCAAGCTGCTATGAACCATGTCATGTCCTGGGTAGCATATTATGCATTTCCCACATTTTATTACTTTGTCCCATGATGTGTAGGTAGCATCATTCATGTTAAAGTTGAGGGAACTGAAGCTCAAAGAGCTTGAGGAGTAACTTGCCCAACTGAGTGGCCCATCCCGGCCTCTCTGATCCAGGACTATGAGCATTATATCTAAGGATGCTTTTATTATGTCCTAGAAAAGCCAAACGAATGGATCTTTAAAGATATTTGATGAAATGTTGCTTATCTGTTTATCTTTCCACAACTTGGCTCCTCCATTGACTCTTTTAATATTAGATATAAGCAGGCTATTTAAGAAAATGTTAAGGTACCTTAGTAAAACTTTCTTTATAACTGAGTAGTATAAAAGATCTCTTTGAACTCAGCTTTTCATCGCTGACCACCTCTTCTTTGAAAAGCTCTTCTCTCGATCATTACTTTGACAGGAATTGTTCGGAAGATAAAAATCATCTCTGCGTAGCTTGGTGAGGTATCACAAGAAACAAGACCACCTGGCATCTTACCACACAGCCAGCATTTAATAACTACTTCCTAGGACCCCTACTGGAGAAAATAGAGTCATGTCATCCGTGGAGGTTCCTGAGGGTTTTGCCCAACCCCCCAGCATAGAGGAGCTAGTGGCTGGCTGAGAAGTGAGGTTTGGCAGTTTGTGACATGAAAGGCAGATCCTCTTAATTGGGGAGAGCTTTCACTATGGTTGGGTACTCAGAAAGCCATACAGGAAATCTAGATGGAGAAGAGACTTATCATGAAGGTTGATGCTTACTAAACTCTGCTTGAATTGTATACTAAATCCTTTTAGCTTTGTTTTTTTTTTTTTAATATGGGATCTGACACTTGAATTCACTGATCTAACATCAGTAAACTAGTACAACTGAATGTTAAGTGCCACCCAATGCAACACATCAGGAGGTAAATAGCACCATCTAGGAAGTATTACCACCAAAACAATTGAACCTGAGACTGATCAAGCCTCTAGATGTAACTATCAGTTTACAAAATAAGGGGGAAAAAAGAACACATTAACCCTACAAAGATGCAATCAGGCAATTCCAGAATGTGGGAAATTCTACACAATAAATGACTCCGTTTCTCTTCTAATCACAGGAATTACGATGTTGTAAAATAGAAATGATGAAAATAAGGGTAAATGAATTAAACCATAACTTTCTGCTACTTTTAATAATCTCACTTCCTCTTTAGTTTCAGGCCAGAAGACAGTTAAAAGGAGACGATCTATTATAAACTGGGCCTTTTGGCGGGACTCTGGCTCTCCTCAGGACAACTTGTGCACGGCTCCATCATCGCCTGAGCCAAGACAACTTTTTGGAGTTTCTCTCACAGATATTTGCGAGAATGACATTCTGCCCACCTCTCTCCTGGTAGGTTTCATTTTGGTCTTCTGTAACTCTCCTGAGGAGGGAGGTTGGAGAAGAGAACTCTGGGAGGTCAAGAGTTCTCATCCAAATCTACCCAATGGGAAATCATGAGACAGACACTGGTTTTGACTGAGAAGCTTTGTTAATATTACTTCAAAGAATAAAATTCTGATTGAGCTATTACAGAATCATAAGGCAGACACAGTAAAAAAAGTTAATCTTGTCCATTCCACTGATTTCAGCAGACTCACATGTATCTGCTCAGATAAAACAAAAGTCCTTCTATGTGTACAAATCTTTTAGACACCTCAACCTCACATTCTTCTTTCAGCATCTTCCTTGAACTTGCACTACTCTCGAATGCCTATAATTACTTCTTCAGCTGATACTAATCAATCTTTCTACTCATATATCTCACATATGTTTGATTTATATTTCAAGTGCTTAAGCATAAGCATGATGACAGATCCTGTGGTGTATATTAATCCTGTAATCCTAATAGACTGTATCAAATGAAGGCAACAAGGTTTGGCCTGTGTTGTCTGAAATTAGTATATTAAATTATCAGTGTTAATATTTCTTGAATCTCCAGTATCCTACTAAGCCCTATACCAATGTTTCACATGCTAGATGTGAAGAAATTTATTGTGCTACGTGCATGCTAGGTACCATGCCAAACCCTATGTCTTTCCCAGCAGATTTAGGGACTAGTTATGATTATCCCATCCAACTTTACAAGTGAGAAAAAGAAAAGCATCAGTAAAACTATTTTGCCTGAAGTCACACAGCAAATACATGGCATAATAGATTTAAATCCCATAGATTACCTGACTCTAACATCTATTATCTTTCTATACTGCAAGCAGAGGTCATGAAAATAGAGAATAAGGAAATAAAAGACTGATAACTGAATGTAATTGGAGAAGACTTCCTGGAGAAGAGGGTTTTAGAACATGATTTTGAAAGAGGAAAGGAAATACTAGAAGTAGGAATGGTATATGCAGTTGTTTAAAGGGAAACAAGTAAATGGGAAATGAGTATGGCAAAAAAAGATTTCTATATGTGAGAAAGAACATCCATTTAAGGGATAAGGAGGAGAGCATGGTGAAGTAGAAGAGAATTATTCAACAAAGTCCTTCATGTGGACAGAGAATTTTGATTTTAAAGTGTAAATTCACTGATAAAGTTTGATTAAAACAAGTATATAAAATGATTCAGTTTATGAATAAAGAATGGATTCATGGGTAGAATATATATTTAGAGACAAAAAAAGATTCAAAATTTACTTTAGCCCTTTCAGCAGTCCTTCCAACTCACATTCCCTAGCTCTGGCTGTCAAAAGGGGGCAAGCTCATGCTCCAGGCTTGTGTGTATGAAACGCTATGTATTTATCTTTTCTTTTTTTCTCCATAGGATATACTTCACTTTATTAATCAAAAAGGGCCACTCACAGAGGGCATCTTCAGAAAATCAGCCAATATAAAAGCATGTAGAGCCCTAAAGGAGAAATTAAATTCTGGGATCAAAGTGAATTTGGAAAACGAATCCATTTTTGTGGTAGCATCTGTCTTAAAGGTAGGGAAAACTCTATCATCATCCATGTACCGCATAGTTCTAGCATAATATGATTGATTTCCTTCATCATGATTGACAAAGAACCATAATAGGTATAATAAATTCAGAAACTGAAAAATGCTTCACAAAGTTAAGGAAACCATGTTGTGTGTTAAAACCAAATATGTCAGATATGCTTTCCTTTTTCATCACATAGTACCCTCTCCATCCTCACTACTTTACAACTTCAGATTGCTTTTAGCATTATTTATGTTCCTGTTGGCACTTTGACACCCACCGTTTTCCCCTCCCCAGATATTCTTTACTATTTAGCAAAGAGAATGCTTTTTCGTTTGGAGTGAAAGAGTCTTGTTAATAGGTCAGTTTTGGTTTTCTATGTTGTTGGAAATCAAAGTAAAGCTTAGCATAATAAGGATCTCAAGGTACTAGGCTAGTATGTCAGTCTTTAGTAACCTAGTCATGAAAGTAGCATCCTATCACAGTTGCTAGATTCTGTTCCTTAGAAACGAGTCATTATGTCCAGGCACACACAAGGGGAAGGGATTACACAAGGGCATGAATAATAGGGGGAGCTATGTCAGAAGCTGCCTACCATATGCCCCTTTTAGGTATACAGCAGCCAAAATTAGTTTGGGATTATGAAAATTCAACAAATTTATGCAAAAAATATAAAAATATATACAAATATAATGCTAACTCACCAATATCCAAGTACATTTCTATAAGGAGAATTCATGGAACAGAGAAAGAATTTGAGTCAATCCATCTTGCTGCTTAATAAGCTCTGAACAAAAGTATGGTGATGTAGTAATGACTACAAACAGGTTCTTAAAATTAACTTAGTCTCTCAATTACACTTGGTCTTTCTTTGTCCCCCTTTAATGTTTGGTCAAATGATAAATAGCAAATTTCAGTAAAGACCTACAGTCCACCACTACTTGCTGGGATCATACACTGGTATGTACACTGTATGCAAGTAGCAAGTTGGATGTTGCCCCAGGTGAGGTGCACACATGAAGTTGATTTGATATTCCAACAAGAGTTAGGGTTCCCATCTGCAGAATTAGCAAGGAGGTGGTATAGTTCTTAGACATTCCTAAAGTTTTCTCTTTCTAAAGTTGACTGCTCCTGATGAGAATCAGATTTTGCAACCTTGGGCTTGTTAATACCATGCCAAAACTCGCTAGAGCATCAGCCTAAACCAGAAATGAATATATGATCAGGAACACATTGAGTTTGCCATTGAGCAAACTATATGCACAACAGCAAATACCCTTGGCATATTCTGCTTGGGACATGCACTTGCTTCACTACACCCTTTTCCCCCACCAATGGACTCTACAGCAGAGAATCCAGGAAATGAGAGGAGAAACATGCTCTGAGTGCATGTAATTTGGTACACCTCAGGCAGAGGTGCTCCTGAACCCTCCCAGGTTCTCAGAGCCAGCCAGAGCTGGAGTGCTTCCTTCTTTCCAATATATATGGGGACTACTCTATGGGCAACACAGTGAAGAAACCTAACTACCATGACTGGTTATTGTACGCCAATAATTTTGTAAGTATGAGAGAACTGGGACTTTTTCCATTTTCTTCACTGCTCTATTCCCAGTGCAAAAAAACAGTGCTTGGTACAAGCAGGGGCTCAATAAACATTAGAATGAGTGAACAATTTACCAGATTGTGATCATGATCATTGCTCTGGAATCATTTCCGGAACTAGCTACTATTAAGAGAAGGCTTGGACTATTTAGTGAGACCAACAGTAGCAAAGTGTGCCTTTGAAGCTACCAAGGGGATGTGACAACTTACTATTCTCGTACAAAAATTTAAAGTTTCATAAATTTTAATAGGCCCAGTTGTATGGTATTAAGACTTGTTCACCAATGCCTTTACCCTATAATTGTGACAAATTTTCCAGGC
>PVKH010013889.1:0-16687 GCA_004027955.1 Chaetophractus vellerosus
TGAGGATCACTGAAGTACAAGCCAGGTGAGTGAAGAAGCCACCTTGGAAGTGAGTCTTCTAGCCTCAGGTGCCCCAGATGACACCATGTGGATCAAAAACAAACTGCTCAACCATCCTCTTCCGACATGCAGGATACATAAAATTGTAAGCAAACTGGTTGTTTAAGCCACTAAGTCCGGAGGTAATTTATTTCCCAGCAATAAATAACCAAAACAGAAATTACATCTTGAAGTGAGATGATACTGTAACAAAAATCTGAAATGTGGCATTTGTTTTGGGACTAGAATGCAGACAGAAGGTAGAAGAGCCTTGAGAAAACTGTGCAGACTGAAGGGCATTGGGTAAATTATCATCAGAGTTGGAGAAGATATAATGGAAAAAAGTTTGGCAGTACTGTCATCTATAATAACATGGAAATAGAATAGGCTTGCCTGATGTTTATGTCTAAGAAGATTGCCAGGCAAAATGTTCAAAGTGCTAACTGGTCTTTGTTTGTTTGTTTGTTTTGTTTTGTTTTAGGCACAAATGATAAGGAGAGAGAAAAAATAAGTTTAAAATGAAATTATGGAGGACCAGATCAGTCTTTCCAGTCAGTGAAAGCTTCTCAAAGTAAGAACTGGCCTCAGGGTAAAGATGAAGTCTAGGGTGGAACTCTAAGACCCTTTGTTGAAGCTTCAGAAAGATTTATAGGCATGCTCAAAGATCCGTTAAGAAATAAACAATGGGGCTTCCGAGAGAATCTTGAGAATATACCTTTTAGACACTCTGCTGGGCAAAAGGGGTTTTAATGATCTTAAGGAAGTGCTGTCAGGAAGCACAGTGACTTATAGGGTAAAGAGGGACCTGTGTCTAAGAGATTGACAGATACAGTTTTGTATAATAGAGTGAGCGGCAAGGTGATTTATAAGAAACTCACCAAGTTTGTAAAAGAATTTTTACTGGCTAGCTTGAATTTTAAAGGAAAGAATTCAAAAATGAAAAACGCCCTCATCTCTGGGACCCCGATCTTTTTGAGTAGGAAGCAGATAGAAAGCCATGCAGTTGCAAACATGGACCAAAAGCCCAAGGGCAGAGCTGAGAAAGATAATCACTCCCAGGGAACAGAATCAGGGTCCTTCTCAAGGAAGAGTTAACATGTGCCTGGTGGGGTTTCAGAAATGCTTTAGGGCAGTGGATGTTATATACATCTCATTCCACACTTCCCCACATTTTGTGCTGGAGCATTTATGCTATTTTTGCATCACAACTTTGTGAAGGAAGCAGATAACTTATCTCCTTATCCACAGGCCTCAGAATGAGAAAAACCACTGGTAAGAAATCTCTACCACACCTGGACGTGATTTAGATGATGAACTCTTGGCCTTTGAGCCAGTGCCATAGCGGATTGAAAATTTGGGGGTTTGGAGTTGGGGATGAGTGTATTTTGCATGTGGGAGAGATGCAAATTGTCATGGCCAGAAGGCAAACTGGTAGATAACCTCACTCCCTGCATAAATTGCTGCTTCTTATATCAAGAGGTGGAGTCTCCCTTCCTTTTGAATAAGGACTGATCCTAGTGACTTACTTGACTAATAGAATATGTTGGAAATGACCTTCTGGAACTTCCAAGACTAGATCATAACAAGACATTCAGTTCAACTTGATACTCTTAGAATCCTTGTTCTTGGGATAATCTTTCTTGAAACCCAGGAGCCTTGCTATCAGAAACCCGAAAGACACATGCAAAGTCTACCTCTATCTTCTCCAGTAAACAACCCCAGTAGAGCTCCCAGCCAACCAGCCATATGGGTGAGCCAAATTGGATGTTCTTCCCAATTGAGTCTTTAGATGACTAACCTCTGCCTCTGTTTCCCTGCAAAATAAGAGACCCTGAATGAGAACTGCCCAGGCAACCCACAATGAGGGATAACAATTATTGTTTTAAGCCACTGAGATTTGAGATAATTTGTTACAAGGTGATAGAAAACCCACACAAAAAGGATGGCATTTTGTCAAAGGAAGGAATTATCACCTCAAAGATGCAGCAGCTGAAATATGTCCACATCCCAAATTATTACATACTATGGAAATTATATTCCTCCACTCCCTTTCTAAACATCATTGACAAAGGAGACAAGTTCGTTTCAGTGTGGAAGATAACACGCTCTACAATTTCAGGAAGGAGAAATTGTGAATTATTCACATGACCTATGGTCTGGGTTGAGCAAATGTACTCCTAAAATAACAATGATATTATATTTTAAGATTGCCTTCCTTGATTTTTATATTCAAGTGAGATATGTATGGAAAACACATAGGAAAATATTTGCAGTGTCAGTTGTTGGAAGGGCAAATATTTTAATGCACACATTTTAAAAGCAACATCTGCCATTATCGATTTCTGAAGTACGATAGATAAAAGGTTTTCTAATCTGTCCCACGGAAAGTTTCTAGTATGTGGAAACTCTCCCAAGATGATTGCAGTCTTTTAGGAGCGAAACCAAGCCAGACCAATGTAAAGTATTTATTTTTAGTGTTTGGGATTCTTAGCAATCCTTTTGCCCCCGAACCCCTCCTGTTTGGGCAGTGCTCACATAAACCTTGTAGCCCATTAACTTTCCCAGTATTCATCATGTATGCCCAACTACACACTGCTCTTCCTGCAAGTCAGTGAACCATGAGGAACCTGTTTCTTTGTATTCCTCACAGTACCTAACCTAGTGATAGACTCAAAATAGCTGCTCAGATGGTTGTTGAACAGAACATATCTTCAAAGTACAGAGAATGGAAAACCACACTGCATTTCATTTCTACCTTGGGCATTTGCTTTAGTTGTGCTATCCCTGTTAGTCTGTGTTCCCAGAGAAGCATTTCACATTAGCAAGCACTGTTACTTTCAAAGAAAATCCCCAGCGTTCATGACATTGTTCCACCTAAAGAACACAAATGAAGGTTAGGGAAAGAGAGGTGACAGGAAGGTGGTTGTTTGAGGGAAAGACTGACTTGGTCACTGAGCTTTAAAATCACAACTTGTAATGAAATGGCCTGTGGCGCCCTGAGCAATGAAGATCATGGAAGCAGAGGTCAGGTTGTTAAAAAAACAGGCAGGAATGAGAAGTTAGAGAATGCAGGAAACCAGAACCTCGAGAGTCAACCAGACACAGAAGAGATATACACAGTGACAGAGAGGACCAGTAAAAGATGGACAAGGAAGGACTGGCAGGAAACCTTAGGATGGTGGGTAACTGAAAACCAAACAAGCAATGGCTCTGCAGGAGTTTTAAGACAGATAGTGTACCATGTGGTAACAGCAATCAATCAACCAAAACAAATAGGGAACTTCCTCCAGCCTATCTATTCAAATAAATAAATATCAATTACTTATAATGAATTCAGTGCCAAGGGTGCCGGGGAAAAAGACACATATAGACAGATCGTGTTGTAACCTTCAAAGACCTTACATTTTAGGGCAGAAGAAATGAATTGAAAGCATACCACTTGCAATACAAGGAGTTACAAAGTTCCTTAACGGTGGCCAAAGAGAGAGAATCTGGGACAATAACTTATTCTCCCTAGTTCAGGGTGCTATTCTACCTGGCTTTGTCCTCTTTAGAGTTCAGTCCTCATCCATTGTGGCAGGAGCAAACTGAGGATCCAGGAGAAGCCAAACAAGGATCCCTGCTCCATGAGAGCCCTCACGGCACAATGTCAGCAAATCTCACACTTCTCAGTACAAGAGAATCTGTACCATTAGTCAGGGAATAGCAGGTGCTCTTCCCACTTACAGATGGCTGCTCTTATTAGGGTATCAAAGCAGAGCTTTCTCCAGAAGTTTGTCAACATGAAGCAGGAACATGGACATGGCAAGTAATTTTGCCAAGAACAAAGACAGCAGAGCTGTTGCCCTCTGCAAAAGGTCAGCTATCCCCTACATTACTCAGAGACACATTCTGTGGACCTGGGGTGTGCCCTAAATCTCCTTAAAGCTCTCTACTCTGGTTTCAACCCCCCAGCCAAGACCATTGCTCTCAGCATGTTACTATACAGGCAGAGGCTGCTTCCAAACTATTCTCTTGTTATATGTGTGTGTGCATGTGTCTGTATCTATATACACATAATACACAAACACATACACACAGCCTATGAGCAACTAGCATTGATTGACTGGCATTTCTGATAAGCTCTGTTATTAATGACAGCCTTGCCTCCTTCATGTGCATTGTTTGGTAGCTGCCTTCCATCGTCACCTGAATACTAATGAGAAACCTGTTTGCAGTATCACAGCAATAAAGAGACAGTTTTTGAAACATGAATAGGGCACAGGAAGGGTAGCTGCCCATAGCAAGCAAGGTATAAAGTAATGAGGTAGAAAAAAATGACAAAACAAAGAAAAATAAATGCACATATCCCCTTTCCCTACATATAGATAAAAGTGATACTCTTCTTTCCATCTTTGCTTAATATTTTAGCAAGCAGTGTAGGTTCCCATTCTGTGCAATAATTAGTGCTTAGTGTTCAAAATTTGGAATCAGACCTAGATTTCAGTCCCAGCTCTGCTGCATGCTAGTTGTGCGATATTAGCAAGATATTTAATCACATTTTGTAAGTCTCAGTTTTACTGTCTGTTTAATGGAGGAAGTAACCTTACTACTTTTAGGGCAAATAAATAATATATAATTTAGGGCAAAATAAATAATATAAGTAATATATAATAATATATAAGATATTGAGGCCTCAATGAAAGGTCGCTAAGGATTCATATTAAGAGCCACTTGAGTTGTGCTAAAGGAGCTGAACTGATATCAATAGTTGGCAGATGCAGTAAGCAAAATTCCTCATAAAATCCTGTCTTCAAAAGGCCTGAAGACCAGTGTGTGCTCCTCTGCATCTCCTCATTACATGTCACGGACTGTTACCACTCTCCAAATGGGCACCAGCAGGAAATATTAGAATTTCTAATTGCTTGTACGTATGTTTAATGAATAAGACAAAAATAAAGAAATTAGGCTCTGCCAACATTTAATATAGGCTTTAACTGGTACTCTCACTTCGCTAGTGTGAGATAGACATATGCTACAGAGGTTCTAACATTTAATATAGGCTTTAACTGGTACTCTCACTTCGCTAGTGTGATATAGACATATGCTACAGAGGTATTTGAGAAAAGAGTAGGGAGACCTGACACTGGCGGAGACTACAACACGCCTTGTCACGTCTCTGAGCAGAGCCTCTAAGGGTGGTGTTCCGGCAAGACGAACTAGCTGAAATGGCCACACCCAGTCAAGGAAACTTTGAAAGAAATTCTGAGTCACTGGACATTGCAGGATTGGCTAAAAAGCAGCCATGGTGGTGCAAGCTGTTCGGGCAGAAATCTGGACCCTCTGCCCAGAAGTATAGCTTGGGACCCAGTTGTAAACTAGAGATGTCAATGGATGGTGCATAAGTTTCATATTCCAGAAGGTTGGAGAGTTGGCTGCAACAGCTGCGGGAGGTGGATTTTTTCTCCTTCAGCTTGTAAACCATACTGGGTACAGCAAAGTCGACTGGCAGCAAGTAGAGACGAATATGAAAAAAGCCAAGGAGCAGCTGAAAATCCGTAAGAGCAACCAAATACCTACTGAAGTCAAAAGCAAAGCTGAGGAGGTGGTATCATTTCATTTATGAAGAAGAATGTTCCCGTGACTCGGGGATTTTTTTGGAGGCTTTCTGCTTGGCATGGCATCCTAAGGAGGGCGACATCATTTACATTGTTCCTGTCTCTTTTTCTTCCATCATTCATCAGAAAGTGTCACTTGTATTTTTCCAGCCAGCAGCCTCTACACTCTATCACAGGACACTAAGTCTCTCCTCCTCCTCTTCTCTCATACCTTACTCCCTGCTGTGGCAGATCTGAATGGTTTTCTGTAGGCATCTTTTGGTACAGGTTAACTGTTATGGCCGGAATTTGAAAAAGACAATAGACTAATATTATCATACACTCCCTAGTTGGTTAATCTATAGGTCAGCAAGAATGCTTCTTTCCTCCCTATATATGATACTTATCAGAACTCATCACAACATCGCTCACCATGGAGGATGAATGAATCCTCAAAGGTTGTCCCAAACTGTTGATTTGGACAAAGAAATAAGCACATAGATACCTTGTTATAAGTTGCATGGATAGGAGCTGTAATACATTTGCCTTAAAGCATGAAATATTTTGGTATATCTGTGTTTATTTTCTTCTTACTTGGCTGGTTTTAGACTACAGAGAGAACCATTTATACCTGTTATTATTATCCTAACAAAAAGGTGGCATAGGCACTATAATTGAACATTTTGAATATAGAATGAACCTGAGCTGAAGGTATGTGCTGTGCTGAATGCATTGTAGTTGGTGGGAAGGTCTTAGGAAACCAACCAATAGAAATACATTGTGGGATGGCCAGACTTAGGGAATCATTAAGGGTCATGGTGATACTGTCCACAGGATGTTTTCCACCACGCAGGTGGAAATGAATTTTGTGGCTGCTTCAGAAGTGGTTTATTAATGGTAAAACAAGTGACTTTAGGTTGGGATGTGATGAAGTTCTCGGGATTACATTTCATAGAAAAGCATTTAAGCTTTGAAATTTAGCCATAGCTACTCATACCAATTCTAGTATTTCTTTATCCTCTTAGCATGAAATTTAACATATGAACCGGATTCTTTGAGAAATAACAATTCAGGCATTCAGAACTGAGAGAGAGAGCACATAAGAAATTTCTTCAAATCAAATGTAATCTGCTGTCTCATGATGTCCTCCAACTCTTAAAATGTTCTTTATTATAAAAGTTTTTACACATACACTTAGAGAGAATCTTAGGACATTTTTTTGTAATGGCCTGTTTACATGTATAAGCTTCCTGAGGGCAAGCTTTGTGACTTTTAAAAATCATTATATTTACAGGGCCTAGCACTTGATATAGATACTCAATATTTTTGAATATATATACATGAATAATGACCTCATAGAAAGGTATCTGGGAAAGGTGCTGATCCAAAGAATTATGAGCTCCAAGAAAGCAGAAAACTCACTATATAAGGTTAGTTTTACTTTCAGTTAATTCTTAAACTTGCAGGTGATCCCTAGTGTAATATATGTATATTTCTAAGACTGTGCGTTTTAAATGTTTGCCTTTTTACCTATCTTGGGATTGATGTATTGAATTTGAAATGTTGAAATGGATGTGTATAAATTTTTAGAATTCACCTACTTATATTTTCTCTTTAATACATTACAGTAATATTATAAGGTAATATGACCTACCTGTAACATTTATGAACCATCCTAAAATCATAATGGTATGAGCCTCTTTGATGCATATATTTCTATAAGAACTCAATTTTTTTTTACTTACTATTATGGAAACTTTCAAATATTAATAAAACAAGAGAAAATAGTATAATGAACCCTATGTATCTGTTCTAGTCAGTGTTCTCTCGGAAAACAGAATCATCAGGAGATATCTGTTAAAAATATAAGATTTAATAAGTCTCTCACGTGATCGTGGGGATGCACAAGCCCAGGTTCCACAGGCAGGCTGCAAGCCAGGGGCTCTGATGAAAGACCGATGAAGGGTCCTTGATGAGTTCCTGGGAGAAGTTCGCTGTCAAACGATGAGCTGGGAAATTCTCTCTGAATGTTGAAATCAGTTCCCTTTTATGGCAGTTAACTGAATGGATAAAAGCGTCATCCATTCTTGATCCAATTTCGCTGATTGATGCAGATGTAATCAGCCATCCATGCAGTAAACTCAATTAGCCCAGTGCTTGCTGGACCTAATAGCTGGGCACAATTACCTGGCCGAGTTGTCACATTAGCCTAAACATCACAGTATCCATTTACTACCTACAACAACCATCAAATTGTAGCCATGTGGCCCTATCCTGATAAAAATGGTGGAATGAGATGCTTTAGGGCCTGTGTCCCCACATAAGCTTGGAGAAACCATCAGGAACTGGCCGAAATATCTTTCTTAAAGTTCCAAAAAACAGTTAAAAGACTGAAGTAACAGGATGAGTTTCAAATCAAGAAAAAGGCTACTTAAAAGTGGCAGGATGTTGTGGTACCCTGAATGGCCCCTCCCTCACTGCTCACTGGCTCAGTATGGAGCTGGTCCATGTCCCCAGTGCAGATATATGGTCCTGTTCTGGAGAGAGTAAAGTAACCCTCATATGCATATTGGGAGCATGTATATCTGGCCCGATCTGTCTGCTGGTGGCCTGAGGAACTTTTTCTGCATGTTACATGCTCTTACAGAACACTGTGAGAGAGCAGTCAAGCCATGCTAACTGGAACAAGGGATTGTTGGCTGTAGAACCTAGAGTGCAGTGCCTGAGACTGCGAGGAAACTTTCCTAGGGAAGAGGAGACATACAGAACTATGTAAACAAGGGAATTCCTAGGGTCACTGGAGCATGCCCAAGCCAAAATGCAGGTGCAAAAAAGAATCAGGGAGGCTCCTGTGAGCTAGTCTCTTAACTCATTGTATGGATAAGCCCTGAAGAAGAGCACTTGCCCAGTCAATCTGCAAAGACAAGGAAAGGTGTTTTCTTTTTTATAACACTAGCTGGATACCAGCTTAAAGAACAAAAGCCTCATTGTCTAAATTCCAGCAACAATACATCATTCAATTATCAAAATATCCAGGTTTCCACAAAAGACTACAAAACAAACCAACAGGAAGTGGTGGCCGAGGCAAAAGACAAAATTAAAGCATTAGGAACCAGAAATGAGGAGGCCCAGACCTGGAACAACCAGACAAAGACTTTTTTAAAAATGGTCTTAAATATGTTCAAACAGCTAAAAGGAAAACATGGACAAAGAACTAAAGGATATCAGGAAAATAGTAGATGAAAACAAAAAGAATATCAATAGAGGGATGGAGATTATGAAAAAGAACCAAACAGAGACAAGAATCACAGTAACAGAAATTAAATATTCCCTAGAAGGATTCAACAGATTGGAGCTGAAAGAATCAGTGAACTGGAAGATAAGACAATAGAAATCATCCAGTCTAAGGAGAAGGAAAAAAGAATGAAGGAAAGTAAACAGAGCCTGAGAAACCTGTAGGACACCATCAAGCATAACAATATACACATTGAGAGAATCCCAGAAGTATAAGAAAAGGTGTAGAGAGAATATTCAAAGAAATAATGGCTGAATACTTCCCAAAATTAATGAAAGACATTAATATACACATCCAAGACATTCAGCATATTCCAAACAGGATACACTAAAATAGACCCATGCTGCAGCATGTTATAATCAAACTGTCAAATGCCAGAGATAAAGAGAGAATTCTGAACATTGCAAAAGAGAAGCAACATGTTATATACCAGGAAGCCTCAATAAGATTAAGTGCTGAATCCCTATCAGCAACCATGGAGGGAATAAAATAATGGTAGGACATATTTAAAGTACTGAAGCAAAAAACTGCCAGCCAAGAATTCTATAGCTGGCAAAACTGTGTTTCAAAAATGAGAGTGAGTTTAAGACATTACCAGATAAACAAAAGTTGAGGAAGTTTGTTACCACTAAATCTGCCCTACAAGAGATGCTTAAAAGAGTTCTGCAGGTTGAAAGGAAAGGAAGATAGCCAATAGGTTGAAGCTGCATGAAGATATAAAGATCTCTGGTAAGGATAATTACATGGGTAATTATAAAGGCCAGTACTCTTGTATTTTTTTTGGTTTGTAACTCCACTTTTTATTTCCTACAGGATCTAAAAGGCAAATACATAAGATGTAATGATAAAATTAGTGGATTGTGACAAGTACTACATAAAAGTGCGAGAAAAGCGGGGTGTAAGAACATAGTTTGTATATATTATTGAAGTTAAGTTGGTATCAAAACAAAGGAGATTTTTATAGATTTAGAATGTTAAATTTAAGGTCAACTACAAAGAAAATATCAGATAATAGGCAAGCTCATAGAAACAGAAATAAGAATACAGGTTGACAGGAGCAAGGCACAAAGAGAATGAGGTGTTAATAAAAAAAATGGGTGTAGGGTTTCTCTGTGGTAAGATTGGAAAGTTTAGTAAAGGTAGTGAGGATACTGCAACACAATAAATGTGATTATCTCACTGAATGATATGTTTGGGAGTGGTTGAGATGGGAAAGTCTATGTTGTGTATATGTTCCAACATTTTTTTTTTAAAAAGTAACTAAAGAGACAACGACAATTAAATGCAATACATGATTCAGGATGGGATCCAACAAGGGAGGAGAGAAGGCTCTAAGTGACATCATTGGGACATATGAAAAACCAAATATAGACTATAGCTTTATATCAATGTTAAATTTCTTGAATTTGATAACTGCACTGAAGGTGGATACATAAGTGAGTATCCTTGTTCCTAGGAAATGCACACAGCAATATTAAGTGTACAAGGAATATGATGTATTCAATGGACACTCAAGAGTTCAGAAAATGTATTGATGAATAGATAGATGGATAGATAAAGAGATGGATTGATATGTTGATGGATAGATGGAATGATATGGCAAATGTGGCAAAATGTTAAAATTGATGGACCTGGGTATCTGGGGGGCAAGGGGTATGTTGCAGCTCTATGCAGGCAATGTGCTTTATTTTTGTAACTGTCCTGTAAGTTTGAAAGTATTTAAAAATAAAAAGTTTAAAATAAAAAAAAAGAGTAGAAGTAGGTTGCGGCACTCTTGTCCATTTGCTTTTAGTAATCTGCAGTATTAGATTTTATCTGTAGCCACTTAATGTATTTTTTTCATTGTACCTACTACTTTTAACTAAATCAAGATTCACAAAATGGGCAGGTGGCTTTAAAAGATTTCTGCAAGACAAGTGCCGATGGATGATACAACTATAAGGTCAGCAGAAGAAAACAAGACTATGGCAAGGCGAAGACCTCTACTCTAATGCAAGTCCCTGGACAGCCTCCCAATTTGACACTGTGCTGTTTTCTCTTCTGCAAGCATGCCAGGATCGAGATGGACCTTTCTGATCTCCCCTGTAGGAAGAGGTTGCTATCGCCAAGCAACACAGTTACTCAACAGCCTCCAGCTTTCAGTGCTGCAAAACCTGCATCTGCTCTTCCCTGGCAGCCCCCAGCAAATGCCTAAGCAAATTCAAGGGACTGGCCATTTCTGCCCAATGCAAGACAATCTTTGCTCTGAATGTCTCTGTAGGGTTGGTGGAGATTTTTTTCAGATGTTCAACTCCATCTGAGGCTCCCCCTGCCCTATACTGCTTCGCCTCACCTCCATACCCCCGCCTCTGCCTTCTCTTTCATAAGTGTCAGAGCTACATTGCAGTGTGAAGGCTTTCTTTGTTCTGTCTTGTTGCCTTCTTTTACCACTCATAGATGTTTTCCCAATAACCCTCTAACACTCCTAACTCCTTCTCAGCGTCTTCTTCCCAGAGAACACAAGTGATATAGTCTCTGGAATATGCTTAAGAGCTAGCACATGGGACCTGACAATATTATGGTAATATGTCCTTTTCTTTTGCTTATTTAATTGGCTGTTTGATTCCTTGTACCTTTAATAATCAATATTCCACTTTTAATTTGCTGCACATTTCTCACTGCTTTTACTTTTCGGACTTGTTTTCACATCATTGTTCACATAGTATCTTGACAGATTTACTATAAAAACATATTCAAATACTGGATTTTTATAATTCTTCCCTAACTTATCCCCAAACATTTTTTTCAAAAGATAAATAGTTTTTAGATTATTTAGTCAAATATTTATTGAAGTTTTCACTGTGCCAGGCACCCCTAAGGTACCTAGAAAAGTGCCAGTTAGGCTGTCAGCCAAGATTTCCTAATCCGTGGTACTGATATTCTACTATGGGAGACAGACAGGAAACAAGCAAAGCAATAACCTGCCTGGAGCACTCCTAGTCAAACCTTCCCATAGCCTTGACCCTCCGTTTATTCTGGTCTTGGCTCAAATGTCACCTTACAGATGCTTTCTGTGGACTCTTGATCTCAAATAGCTCTTTCCTTTTATCCTGCTGGGTGCTTCTTTCTTACACTTAGTGTATTAGAGACCATATGTTTTTGTATTGACTTATTTGCTTCCTCCACTAGAATGTAATCTTCATGGAGCCAAGGGCTTTGTCTGAATTGCCAAGTCTTTTAGCAGTGCCTCTCACAAAGCAGACACCTAGTATTTGTTATTGTTATCATTCTACCCTTCCTGTCAGCTCTTTCTCAGCCATCTTATGATGTAAAAACAGTGACAATTTGATTAGAAATTGTTCTCCCTAAAATTAAATTAACAAGATTATTTGAAATGTAAAATTATATTCATTTTTGTTATGATAGACCTCATCCTAAATTCATATTGTGCCTCAAGAGATTAGATATTAATAGTATTAAGCTATGACAAAGAGAAAATATTTAACATATTTCACCTTCAGGTTGCATTCTTTAAGCTATCTACATTTGTGTATGTTTTATGTGCCCCATTTTACAAATGCATAAATGTACTTGTATTGTGGGCATGTGTTAAAAAAGATTTTTTCTGGGGCCGGCTGGATAGCCCAGTGGATAGGGCACCGGCATACCACATGGGAGGCCCTGGGTTCAGTTCCCGGGGACCTCTCCTAGCGGGCAGACCGCCTTGAGAATGGCAAACTGCCATGGGTGGGCCAGAGCCGCCGTGGGCAGGGCAAAAAGCTGCCACGGACAGGGCAAAAGCCGCCACGAGCAGGGCAGGTCGCCCACGAATGGAGCGCAGCCAGCCACCCGCGAACTGAGAGCTGGCCGTGAATGGAAGCAGAAGCCACCCACAAGCGGGGAAAGCCGCACCTGCGCAGTGACCAGTCTCAGCGCCTCGCCCCAGCAGGGGGGGAGGGGAGATATGTAATAAAATAAAATAAATTAAAAAAAAAATTTTTTTTCTGATGGGTTCATCCAATATATTTGAAAATCACTACTCTAAGCATGAATTTTAAAGTGCTTGATAGGATAGAAGAATATACAGATTTCTATCAAATGCTACATAAATTTATCCTTACTCTTTCCATATTACTCAGTAATTTTCCTTTTAAACATAAGTATTCTTTAGTTATATGCATTTAACACCTGGTCTTTTAAAATTATTGTGTCATATTAATGATACATCTATTTATCTTTTCTATGCCTGAATCTAGAAATCCCCATAAATAAGGGAGTTATCATATAGTTTGAAATCACTAGATATTTATAATGAAAATTATCACATTAAAGTTCTTGTAACCTATGAATTTGTCTACACTTACTAATTACTGTAAGTGGAAAAATCCAATGCTCAAACGGAAACATCTCAGGGAAAAAAGTAAACATTCTGTATTCATCCCCAGATCTCAGCATTTATTTTGTATATGTTATAACATGCTATCTGCTCATACTGAAGTTACAACCAACTAGATTGCTAGAGAGGCACTGCTTAGAATTAATGGCAGACCTTGTTGGTCTGCTTGGTGATACACTGGATTCAAAATTATGAATAAATGTGTAATCAAATACATTCAAGAATGTTCAAGAATGGCTCAGTGTTAGCCATGCCTCAACAACAGACATATTGTAGATGCTACTGAAATACTAGCAGGGCCAAACGTAACTGGAACCCAGAAACTAAAAAACAAAAAGGCTGTATTTTGTTCTACTTTCCGTGACAAACCAGTCATGAAACATGTAAAACAAAGCAGCTCTAGAATTGATGGATTTTGGCTAGGATTTATATATATATATGTGTGGTTCAGAATGTTCCAACTAGCTTATTTATAAACTCCTGGGTGAAAAGCAATTTGCTACAAACATTGAGACAAGCCAAGCTAGCACTAATACCAAAAGAAAAATAAATCAGCTAAGTAATGTTCTCCTTTATCCACCAATATCCTTAGGACCAAGTCTAAGATATTGGTTGAAATTTTGGCTCACAGATTACACATTTTTTAAATGGTGTGAATCAACGAGTAGATTCTCATTCAAAAGGATAACATTATTCATAATTTTATTGCGTGCCGTACATCTCAATCATTTCTGTGGCCAAAAAGACACAAATGTTTCATTAGACATTAAGAAGGAATTTATTCAATTACTTGCCATTTAAGTTTTACATTTAGTAAAATGACCACTGGCAAGTAAATCTTTCCAAAATGATTAAGATACACATTTCAAGGAGGAAATTTTATGTAAATAATCACTATCTCCAATTTCTCTATTTCTGTCCTGCCATGACCCTACTCCAACATATATCTCATCTCCATCACTCTGCAAAAACTGCTGTTGTCAAGGTCACCATTGGGCAATTCCCAATTCTCATCTTATTTTACTCATCAGTGATATTTGACAGAACTGATCACTCCTTCCTACAAGAAGCCCTTTTTGACCCTGTCTCTACTTGGACAACATTTTCTTCTGGCTTTCCTCCCAATTTCAGTAGTTGCTCCACTTTATTCTCCTTTGGTGGCTCCTCTTCTTCTCTCGGTACTCTAGAGTGCCCCAGGTTCGTCCTTGGACCATTTTTCTATCTATATTCATTCCCGTTATCTCATCTAGTTTCATAGCTTTCCTTGCCATCTACATGATCATGCTTTCCAAACTTCTAGTCCAGCCTAAGCCCTAAATCCCACACAAACTTATCAAACTACTTCTTACAACCTCCACTTGGATTTCTAATAGAACCTCAAAGTTAACATCACCAAAACCAAACCAGTTTCTACCCAAAGTGGCTCCTCTTCCAGTCTTCCCCATCTATTAAGAAGGAATATCTCTTTTTCAGTTGCTCAAGCCTTTACTGCTCTGGTGCATCTGCTCCCAGCCTACTTCCAATCAGTGTCCACTCTGTTGTTTCTACCTTCAACATACAGCCATAACCTAACTCTTATTACCAATCGTACCACTATGACCCACTCCAAACCATCATTACCCCTCTCCTGAATGATGTTCTTGCTTACCTCTCCACCCCTCAATTCTTTTCTCCACAGAGCAGCCAAAGTAATTCTGTAAAACAAAAGTCGGATAGCTACACTTCTCTGCCTAAACCCTCTGGTAGCACATCTCAATCAAAATGAAAGCCAAAGCTGTTACAATAGACCACATGGTTCTACTTACTCTGCAACTGCCTCTACCTTTCAGCGTTCAGATTACTTCCTTCCTTGCTTACTCCTTACTGTTTCTCAAACTTATCAGGTTCACTCCCACTTCAAAATTTTGCACTTGCTCTGCCTGGAAACCTTTTATTCCACCAACTCCATTAGTAGTTTGCTTAAATACTGTCTCCTCACTAAGGTCTGCCCTGAAACCCTACTTAAAATTGACACATATATCCAGGTCCTTCAACAAAAGCTATACTCCTTTGACCCTTCTATTTTTCTTCACAGCATTTATATCTAACAACTTATATACTTTACTTATTTGATTTATTCTATGTATCACCTACTAAAATGCAACGTACCTAAGTTTATGTGGACTTTTGTTCACTGCTCTAGTCTAGCACCTGGAACAGTGCCATCTTACACATAGAAGGCTTTAAATAAATAGTTGTTGAATAAATGCAAACAGAGGTGTCCTAAAACTATGTGACTACAACTATTGTGCTCAGTTCTATGAAATGGAAACTTTTTACAATACTGGTTTGAAGAGAAATGTTAACAGACTTAGTGATAACTAAATTACTAAAGGTTTCAGGTACCTTTAAGTTATTTATATAAATTAACACATTTTATCCTGACACAAACCCATGGATGGAGGTACTATTATTACCCCATTTTATAGATTGTCTAAGTGTACAAATCTCACAACTAGTAGTCAGCATATGGGGTATGAGTCGTAAAAGATTAGTATTCAGGTATGTGCTCTTAAACAGCAGAATAATATCTCTCCATGGTAGGAGATTAACCCTCGTGTTAAAGACTGCGAACTATTTCATTTTCTAGTGCCAAAAACCCAAGCCAAATTAGTTTACTTCCCAAAGGGAATTTATTGTCACATTTAACAAAGATAGAACTGGCCTCAGTGACTCCAGGGACTTAGATTTTATCTTTAGGACTTTCCTTCTGTCTATCACTCCTTCTCTCTATGTGTATAGTTTCTGCTTTTGGTGCAGGTTTGTCTGCCCTTTCTGCAGGTAGATTTTCTTCAGAAGGTAGCAGGTAAGAGGAGATCAGCAGTAGCTTCAGGACCATAAAATCCCTCTTGGCAAGCCCCCAGGAAGGAAAGTTAGGTATAACATTCTGAATGTCCCTCTGTGTCAGATACCAATCTTTGGTCCATGTACAGTGACCAAGTGGATGACTTTGCCAAGATTGATAAACATTGGGCCACATGCCCTCCCCTGTAGCCAGTTGCATGGGATCTTCGGATGGGCAGACCACAAGAATCACACAAAATGGGTAGAAATCAATTTTAAAGGAATGGTTTTGAGAAAACAAAAGCTGTCTGTCCACTATTAAATGTTATATCAGGTGGTCATGGTTTAATGCCTATGTTATTTGACCTGTGGTAAAATCAGTATAAGTAATAAGGAACAAAAATATAACAAATTAATAGACAGGATTCGGGATGTTGGGTTCATGGATTCTTATTACAGTCTTAAAATAGCTAACTAAATATAAATATAAACATGGGCCACAATTGGACTAATTAAACAAATGCATCAAAAGCCAAGGATCATAAGTCATCTAAGTCCATGCACCAAAAATTCAAATAA
>PVKH010013890.1:0-16687 GCA_004027955.1 Chaetophractus vellerosus
ACTAGCTAATGCAAATGTTCTGAATATGTCATTCGAATATTTGAACATTTGTTATGGAGAACAATAACTCATCCCCCTCATAAATTGTTTCAAATAAATTAATCCAAAAGCCATTACTGCAACAGCTGCTGCAAATACTTCTAACTTACTGATTTGTCAATTTGGAATAGGGGGAGGAGTATGGAAAAGCTGAGAATACTTCTGGTTTTCCTATAGAGAAAAAGCTCAATTTTAAAATCCCAAGTTGCAGAAGAAAGAAGCACCTTAAAACACTACTTAAGCAAACACAGAGCATACACACACTTCCAGGGTGACTGACCATGTTTACATTTAGAGTTCAGAATGACTGAGACCAGAAGACATGCATGGGGTCTGTGCTGGGTACATCACAGGAGGTTTACCATGCTAATCAATAAAGGTGACCACTTCCCATTCTGTAATGTTTCACACCATCAATTTACTGCAAGGAAACAGCGTGTTTCTCTCTATGCTGTAATTCTTATCTTGGATCTCTCTCTAATGGGATGCTCCCAGGCTGTGTTTCTATGTAAAACAAACCGTTTACTACTTCTGGGCTGCTAAGACCCTCTAAGCATGTATTGAATTTTGTTGTTGGTGGTGGTGGGTATTACATTTCTCCCCTTTGAACTCATGCCCTGCTAAGAACTGCAGCTAAACCTACATGTGTAGTGATTAAAGGCAGGCAGGTCTACCTTTTGAACATCAAACAGCTAGAGTTATAAATGACTCAAGTAAATTGCATGGTACTGGCTCTTTTACTCCCCCCTTATGCTAGAAAAACTTTATCATTCTTCTTGTGGTTGCTCTCCACCACTCTCTTAGAGTTGCTAGATGCCCATCAAAAGTGATAAACACTTTCTCCCCAGAAAATATGTGTTTTTTTGTCCACAGCACAGGGATAGGTGGGAAGGAAAGATGAGAAGGGAGAGGTAGAAGGAGGACTGACAGGACAGGGAGAGAAGGAAATTTGAACTGACCAACTAAAGCTTTTTAGAAAAGGCCACATGCATTTCCTGACAGAAAATAAAAATCTAGTTTGCAGAAACAGCGCTGCTCTGAATTGCAACATCTGATCATAAGCATGATCTGAATTTAATACGGTTTCTCCCTATTAAAGAAAGTTTCCTGCAGAGATTCAGCCTTTGTTTGGAGAGAAGAAACCAATGCTAAAATGCAGCTGCTCCATTTGGATATGGTTTATCACTTAGCTTCAGGAAAAGGAAACCCAAATAACATAAACAACTAAAGAAGCCCCATTCTGACACAATCCTTAGAACCTTGAAGCCAAACCACAGAATCAGTGAGTTTGCTTCCTAATGAGGTGTCTGATGTTACTAAAGATGAGGCTATGTCTCTTCTCAGAAACTTTCACACTTGGTTTCTCAGACAAAATGTAGGAAAGGTTATGTTGCTCTGTATACAATGAATGCTCAAGAAATGCTGTAGACTAACTAATGGGCTGAACAAAAAATTGTTTCCTGTGAGTCCAATTGGGAGTCTAAAAATGTGAGGGCAAAATATGCTCTCCTATATGGAAACTCCCAAAGTTTAAACTCTTTGCATTTAAACCTAATTGGCAGGTCACCAGTTTGAAGACATAGAAGTAAACCTCTTACAGAAATCAATTGCCTTAATATTTCAGAGATCTTTTCTTTGTGTGCTCTGGGTTTTCTCTAATCCTAGATTAGTCTTTCTAGTTTTCATGGCATCCAGTGAGCTCAGAGAATTCTAACTTCATCTGCATATCCGGCCTCTGCTGTTGTCACGGACTAGGTCCATTTCCACACAGGAAGGGAGGAGATGAGTGCTCTTCATCATGTCTGGCCTCTCTCCACACACACCCACCCTGCAGCAATTCCCTCACTACCTCGGCATTTACTCTGCACATCCTGGGAATTCTGAGAAGCCTCAGAACTAGTTTGCTCCTTTGTCTAAGCACATAGGTCAGACTTATTTAGAACAAAATTACAGGCCTACATGGAACGTCGAGGCTGCAGGTGGGCATTAATAGGATTTCAGGATACAGCTGTTGCCTCAGTTTCCTTTAAGAGATTAGTATCCCGGAGATACATAAAACAGCTTGAAGAGATGGGGATTAAGGTAAGTGAAAGCAGTCTTTTATTGGTTTCTCTATCTATTACTCTTAGCCAAAGCTGATTTCAAAGAACAATGGTGTACGTAGGCAGGTTTTACCTTCTATCCTTGAAACCCCTGTGAAATGGTCCAGCCTTATTCTCAGAGGCCCCCAGCTGTCAAATTCTTGTATATTCCTCATAGCCTTATTTTAAATTTTCCAAATGTCATCAAGGAATCAAGGTTTTAGCAATCGGCAAGAACAGTGGTGTTTATTTTGTCATGTGGTAGTTTCCTACTTTGACTAAGGAGGGCCAGTCACCCATCCTGGGACCCTTACCCTCCTTGGCCCCAACCAAAACAAGACTTTCTCCCGGGCCATCTGTGTAGCAATCAACACAGTTACAGTCAACACACTGGAAAGAATCACAAGAGCAGCGATGTCCAAATCCATACTTGCCACCAATTATAAAAGTCTTCAAGAAGTGCAAAAGAAGTGATTTTCCTACTAGAATTCTACTTTTTTTTAATGTTAATTAAACATAAATTCTAATAAATTTAGGTCTAGAGACAAGAGATTTCCTGGAACAGCAGTATCCCTGCTACAAAAACTATCATGTGCGTAGGCTGGTGAATCACAAATTCTAGCTATTACAGAAAGAGCACTCTATTAAAGTCAGGCTATTTTCTCCATTCATCTTTTTAAAAAATTGTACAATATATTAGTCTCTACAAGGATTCATTTTTAAGCCTAACAGAAGTTGTTAAGATATCACTTACAGTACCAGTTAAGTGCTCACTGCTGAATCTGTAGCCTTTGAACATACACTGAATTATGGCTCTGTCAAAGGAGGCACATCCCAGCCAAAGGGCAGGAGTGGGAGGGAGCGGGGGGAAAAGCAGCAAAGTACCCTCATCTATATTCATTTGTTTGTCTCAACTTAAGTTGATTTTAATGTCAGAGTTTGCTTACACTTTTCAAACTGTGTAACATATTTCATAAAGACAGGTTCAATTTTCAAGTCAAACAGCAGATAATGGCATCAGGGATGCCTGCAACCACAAAGGAAATATACATAAAGAGGACAAAATGCAAGTTAAACGTTTGCATAAGCAGCCAGATGGAAGTAATATTTCAAATGGTCCCCTCACTACCTGGAACTCACTCAGCACTGTGTTTTTAGGAGACTTACTAGGCATTAAAATCATACTGCATTACTATTATCTCTATTATACATGCTCATCGGTTAATACGAAACAGAAAAATTAAGTATCTTGCTGGAGGCTACTTAGAAGTGAATTGTCCTGTTCAGAGGAGACCTAAAATATTTTGTTCAATTAAGGAACACAGAATCCATTCAATACCTGAGATTTTTAAGAGTGGAGATCAGAACACCTAAAGAAAATTTGGGTTTGAATCAAATGTCTATGAGAGCAAAAGCATGGTCTGCCTTATTTATTGCTATGTCATGAGCACCTAGCATTATGCCAGATCATTGAATGAATGAATGAATGAATGAACAAACAAACCGTAGGGTACTCCAATTTGGGTATTCTCTAACAGTACACTTTTGGTTTTGTATTTGCCTTAAAAAGGGGGGTGAATGAGGATATTCCTAAAAGGACAACATATGTGGTAGAAAGGATATGTTACCTATGGGTTGAAAGTTGTGAGACTTTCTAATCTCTGGCAAGGGGTGACCTCTCTGAATATGAGGCTTTGGAAGATAGAGCAGGCATGATGTACTAAGGAGAATCATTAGAATGAAGAGTCATTGTAGGGAAGGTAGGCTTGAAACGGCCAAGCTCCTTCAGGCTGTTACTGTGGTTGAAATGTGGGTACCTTTTGTAAACCAAAAGAATGTTGACTTCATTTCAAAGTTGACTGATTGCCTTTATCGTGAGCTCCCGTGGTGGTGGGCAACATCTCTCAGAAATGCCAGAGAACCTGGTTCTGCATGGTGATGAGCAGAGGGCAGAACTGGGAAGAATGAGGAAGAAGTGAAGGTGAAAACAGACGAGTACAAGGAGGAGAAAAACATGGCATGAGAAGAAGGAAATAAAGGAGGGTTACCTAAAGGTATTTCATAATATTTGTGGGTCACAGAACACTTTGCGAGTCTGATGAAAATGATAGCTATTAAATCCAGAAAAATGTGCTTTTATATCTGCATATTATTTCAGAGGTTTCAAGCACCTTTAAAGCCACCCTGGCAGGACACCGGGTGGTCCCCTCCACCTTTAGCAGTTGTAATCCTAGAAAATATATTTTAAACTGATGACATTTCTTTTTTTTTTCCTTGAATAACATACTGTGCAGGGGAAGCAGCTGTGGCTCAATTGTTTGGGCTCCCGTTTACCATATGGGAGGACCCGGGTTCGATTCCCGGGGCCTCCTGGTGAAGGCAAGCCAGCCCGCACAGCGCGGTGAGCTCATGCAACAAGATGACGCAACAAAGAGAGACAAGCAGACACAGAAAAATGCAAAGCAAATGGACACAACAAGCACAAGCAGCAAGTAGGGGGAAAATAAATAAAAATAAATCTTTAAAATAATAATAATAATGACCATGATGACAGCAACATTAAAAAAAAAAACTATGCACATAAGACTTTACTTAATTACACAGACAAATGAAGAGTATGAAGAAAAAGAACAAAGAGAAGGACTTCTGCTACTCACATAGCTGAACACGCTGTGTATGACCCATAACCCTGCAAAATCTGTTAGCAGTCACAGGAAATCACTTTAAAGATCACATTTGACCATTATCTCAGCAATTGGACATGTCTGAATTTGTCTGTGTCACTAAAGGCTGCAGTCCCTACCGAGAGGTAAACATTCACATTGGAATGATTCAGATTTACAAAACTATAGTAAACTGTGAAAATGATCCAACTCCTTCTACGAGCTGATCCACAAATAATTACAGATAAAGAATGTTGGACTGTCTGGGTCACCCAGAAGAAAACACTCAAATTCTCTGCTCAATGGCTGCTCTGCTTATGTAGAGTTGCCAGATGGAGGCCAGCTACATTGCAGGGGAGTCTTTAGGGAACACTGTGATAGCTTGCTGACTAGCAGCCCGTCTAATAGCTACTGTAGTTTTAAATTAGTGGTGGGCGTAAATGACATTTCTAGATATCTTCAACAACTGTAATGTGATTTGAAAATATCTGTGATTTCTATTGATGACAAAATCTCAGAAAGTGCTAATACTACCAATATGTTGCCACATTTATAATGGAAGAAAAATGATACATTTCAGATAGAGGATAGCAAAAAATAAAAAGATGACATTTCTGAGGTATCTTGAAGTCAGGCATATCACAAGGCCTTATTCCGCTAAAATGATGGCACAAAATAATAATTCTGTCTTAAGTGTGCTTGTCAAAGCAAAGTCTGAGATTTCTTAAATAAAATTTAAGCTACAGGAATAAGGGGTCAAATAGGTCAATATTCCTAAATCATCACAAAGTGGTGGTTCAAGGCAGAGTCCACTGTCAAACTGCAACACCGTGAATCCCACTTTCTATGTGATCTTGGATAACTTACTTAAATACCCTGTGCCTCAGTCTCCTCCTCTGTAAAATGGAACCAATGTCAAGGACTAAATGAGTTGTAATTATTAAATGTGTTCATACATATGAAACAGCAATTTCTAATATATCTAGAAATCTCAGTACATGTGACACTGAGAAGCAGCATCCTCTTGGGACCCTGCTGTGGTTGGAATCTCCTGACCCTTGCTCTGGGAGAATGTTGTCTAGGAGCCCTGCATCAAAACCAGCATCTTGCATGGAGGAATCCACAGAGCTGCTCCAAAGAGCTCTAGATTGCCACATTCCTGCAACCCCCGCCTAATATTGGGGTTTGAGCCCCACACCCTCTACCCCCAAGCTTTCAACTAGTATGAAGCTTGACTTAGAATGAGCCGTGCTTGCAGTGATCATGTCCTTGGCTGAGTGTTCTATGGCATTGCCCATGAGTCTCATTAGCGTCAGTTTAGTCACCCTATGTATCACTTTAAAAACACAGGGTAAATGAGCTTGGTGCATTTTAAAGTGTGTGCAGTAATTACTGCTCTGCTACCTACTTTACATTAGAGCAGTTTTAGTTACTTACTGGGATTTGAGGACAGCCCAGAATTCATTTCACAGTTGGAAGGATAACATAATGTCAAACACTCAGAAGGTGTAAGACACTGTGAATATTGTCTTCACACTAATAGTCCCAACCCCTGGAACTAAAGCACCACGTGACAAAAGCATCAGCTCTTTTTCTGAAATCCTGCTGCTCCTAGCTTACTCCACAAACATGCACTTAGCTCTGTTCTCCCTGGGCTTGCCACTCTGTGGTTGTAAATAGATACCAATTGAAGCTACATTAACTATTTCAGCTACACCCCCACTCCCGTCACTGAATAGAAGGCATAAAAGCAGCAAATTACTAAATGATTTTGAATTATTCTCAGTGCTATTCTTGGAAAATGATGGTAAGCCTTCAAGGATTTCAAAGGTTGGAAAGTCAAGGAGAAGGACTAAGAAAAGATTATAACCAAATTCCTATTAGTTATAAGAGCAGACCCTTGGCAAGCTGTATAGTAACACATGAATGTTTTAAAACAACCATCTGAAAAAGGTCATGTGTGGAAGAGTCAAATGGTTCTAGTTAGGTAATTAATTTGCTCAATGACATTTTTCACCAAACCAAAATTATCAGGTCCTATTTTATTACTTTTAAATATGAATAAAGTATTTAACATGACATTAGATGTCAAGTGATACAGGTGATACATTGGTAATAATGAAAATTATCAGAATATAGAAAAACACTCAATAAGTGTATATTAGCAACATAATGAACTAGTAGGACAAAATCAGACAAACATCCTTATGGGAAATAAAAATTGTCCCCATGATTGTTATTACATCTTCCTGAATGTTACCACTTGAGTCCATGGAAATAATTACATTCCACCTTCCTAACGGCCAGCTTTATTGTTTAGCCAAATTTGTGGTGTTTGAAATACCTTCATTTAGTATCTTTGAAACTTCGTTCAAATGCTTTTATAGTCTCTCCCAGATCATTAATAAAGATGTTCTAAGAGGCCAGTCATCTGGTCTCACAATAACCACTTCCTCCAGATTCAATACAGGATTATTTATCAGCAATCTTTGTGGTCTTTCAACTCCCTTTTACAGGAGTTTTAAATTCCTTGTAACTTTTGAACACAGTGAAACCTAGAAAACCTTCAAAGCACAGAGCAGTTTATCTGGATTTAAAATAGACTGTTTTAAACTGCCAAATGTTGTGGTTTCATTGATCTTTCCCATCTTTCCTCGAGATATCTCTATGAAACAGAATGAGTATTCTATTACTATCAAACAAAAAACACAGTTAATGATGACAGAAGAGAATTTTAGGCTATAGCCAGGTATTCTGAATAGGTTTAAATTTAACTGGCACCCCAAGGCTGAGTCATTTGTTTATTTAGAAGCACTTAATATTTAGCATTTCTTCTCTAATAAAAAGTTTATAAAATGATATTCAAGTTACTCTTAAATAAACAAAATAATAACTTTAAACAAAATAAATGTCGAAGTGATGTTTTAAAGTTATTATTGAGGGACCTAACCAACACTCAAATATCTTATTTAAGTACAAGCAATCAAATAATTTACCTATATTTGTTCAACATTTCTTAAACTTGTCCAAGAAAGTTTTGATAGCTGAAAAAATATTTCATAGCCTAGGTAAGGCCAATCTAAAAATGTCAGCAACTAAATTTAACTAATGTGTTTTGTGGGTTAAAGATATTTGAAATGATAAGTGCTCCCTCTAGTCTTATCATAGTGAAAAACTGCATAGCATTTTATGAACGTATCTCTATGTGGCTTAAATGGGGAAAAAAATAACCCATAGCTTCAAAGAGAATGCGATTCTGCCTAAGCCAAACCTTGGATGGTTCCCTAATACCATCCTCCCCCGCCCCCCACACACACACACAAAGCGTAAATAAGTTTTAAGAGGACAAGAATGATTGAGTAAATGGAGGGATATACTATGTTCCTAGAAAGAGCCAATAGTATTAAGCTATCACTTCTCCAGAAATTAATCTATAATTTAAATGCAATTCCAGTTAAAAAAGAGCCATTAGAATCTTTTAGGAACTTAATGAATTAATTCTAAAGTTCTACTAGAGGATCCAGGAAATTTTTGAAAATAAAGAATTATGAGGACAGGGGATGGGTCATATTGATAACAAATCAAATGGTATCATAAAGATACAGCACTACATTCCAGTTTCTGCTTCATGAATTTCTGTATTCCATCATGTGTGTCCATAATAAATGTGAATTTCTTTTAGAATAAAAATATGAATAAGAGAAATTGCTTTAGGGGAAAAAATTAATGATTAGGAAAGAATGAACTCCACAGGATTCGTTACAGGGGTGGCAGTTTATTTTTCTTAAAAGAATCATTCTTATTTGCCTTCATTTTGTTATTTCTTCTGTTCTGGTGAGTTCCTCACTATGTTATGTTGAATTCTTTGTCTTTCCTTTTTTTTTTTTTTTAAGATTTATTTATTTATTTATTTCTCACCCTCCCCCTCCTCGTTGTTTTGCGCTCACTGTCTGCTCTCTGTATGTTCTTCTGTGTCTCCTTGTCTTCTCTTTAGGCGGCACTGGGAACCAATCTTGGGACGTTCCAGAGTGGAAAGAGAGGCTGCTCAATCTCTTGTGCCACCTCAGCTCCCTGATCTGCTGCATCTCTTAATGTCTCTCTTCTGTGTCTCTTTTTGTTGCGTCATCTTGCTGCACCAGCTCTCCGCATGGGCCAGCTCATTTTTTTTTTTCACCAGGAGGCCCCGAGAATCAAATCCTGGACCTCCTGTATGGTAGAGGGTAGCCCAATCACTTGAGCCACATTCACTTCCCTCATTGTCTTTCTAGACTCATCTTAAGCTATCCTCCTCTAGGAAATTCTGATATTCTCATACTGTGAGGAATTAGCAACTCCCTCCCTTTTTGTCCCAGTGAATTCCACATATAATTATATTATCTATTTCAGGTATTGTGATGTGGAGAAGTATGTACTAAAATTGATGAAAGTGAATATTGTGTCAACCCTTGACAGTATCTATAGAATGTCAAATTTTTATGCAACATCACTATAATCCAGAAATCTGACAGACGAATATAGATTATATATTCAAGCATATGAAACATTGTTCTAGTGGCAATACTGGAAATAAATTAAATGCCCTACTGGATAAGGGCTGAATACATTTTATATAAATGTTATATACCCTCCTCATCAAATACTATATAACTATTAAAATAATAGTTGCCTGAAGGATTTCCATGAGGCTTTGATGAATAAGAAAAATGAGAAGCAGATAAATGAATATAATATAGTCTTATTTTTTACAAGCAAAGAAATGGGAAAAACACATCTATATTCACATATTATATGAATACATATGGTGAAGAAAATTACTGAGCACCACACATCTTCTAGTTGCCCGGGGAAAAAAAGGGGTGACATGGAAAAGAAGAAAGTCAAACAAACAAAAATGACTGCTCTTAAAATAAACTTTAATCAACCAATGTAGTAGACTACTTTGATAATTTTCTGTATTTGAAGCATCTTTGAGTTACTGTGATAAATAATAATATACTATTATTTATATATGATGCTGAATTCAGTTTCCTAATATTTTATTTATTTTACATCTTTTTTCATGAGATTGGTTTATAACAGGCAAGTCCATTAGAAATAGAATGTGCTGTGTACTGCATATATAATTTTAAATTTTATAGTAGCCATATTAAGAAATAATAAAAATACATGGATGTTTTGGTCAGCCACAGAAGTGCCTTTTGAAAATATACCAAAATCGGTCAGTCTTTATAAAGGGCATTTATTTGGGGTAGAGGCTTACAGTTACCAGGCCACAAAGCATAAATTTCTTCCCATACCAAAGTCCACGTGTTGGGGCAAGACGGCTGCCAACGTCTCCAGGGTTCAGGCTTCCGGATTCCTTTGTTCCCAGGGCTGCGTTTCTCTCCGGGCTTAGCTTCTGTTTTCTCCACGAGTTCAGCTGTAGACCATGAGGCTTTCTATGCTTTGTGTCTCTCCACAAGGCCAGCTGTAGACTATCAGGCGAACGGCTCACTCCAGCATCAGAACTGCTTTTCAAATCTCCTTCTCCAAAAATCTCCGCTCTCAATCTGCTGCCTAGCCTTTATACTTGAGACCATGCCCACCGAGGGGCAGGGCTTAACGTCTCACTGACGTGGCAGTTAATGCCCTACTCATAACTTAATCATGCCCAGATGAACAGATTAGTTTACAAAAATAATCCAATCTGTATTTTTGGAATTCACGATTAAATAAAACTCTGAAACCATTACACTGGGCTAAATTAATTTTAATATATTTTAGTTATACATACCCAAATATACTAGAAATTTAATAATACAGCAACATGTAATCAATATAAATATATATTGATGAAATATTTCATTATTACCCTAAATCTTCTAAATCTGTATGTATTTTACACTTAGAGCACATCTCAATTGGGATGTTATGATATCATTAAAAATACTTGATCTATATTTAGATCTAATAACATTTATGGTTGAAAAGTCAGATTAGCATACTCAAGCTGTTCCAATCCTATTTAAAGTTTCCCATAACTGAATCAAGTAGCAAGTTTTAAATTTAAATTATTCAGAATCAAATAAATTTGCAAATTCAGCTCCCCAATCAAACTAGCCATATTTCAGGTGTTCAATAGCCACATATGGCAGGTGGCCACTGAATTAATTGGACAGTGTAAGACTATACATTTATTTTCCCTTATTGTTTCATTCTGTTTAGACAGGAAGGTTGTTATAGTCTCACAAAGGTAATTGTGTAGTTTTGCCTCTTCATGGCTTTGAAACAATTTGCACAAGATCCTAACTACCTATTCCTTATAAAATGTTATAACTTTCCTGTAAATAGTGTAGACTCGTATCTTTTTCTGGGGGTCCAGGAAAGAGGTAGAACTTAAATATCAATTCTGATTTTATAAAAGTTATTGCTCATCCAGATTTTCTGTCTCTTTTTCAGCCAATTGTGGTCTTTGGTGATTGTGAATAAAGATTATACGTATGTGCATGTGAGTGTGTATTTACTGTTAAAATGAAAAAAAAAAAAGCTCTGTCTCATTACTAATTCTAATAGAAATATCATTGGTATTTCAGCATTTAATATAATCTTTGTTTTTGGTTTTATGTAAAAAAAAACAGGTGATCTTTGGATTAGTTACTTTTATTCCTACTTTTACTTGGAGTTTAAATCACTGTCTTTTATTTCAAATTGTTTTTACTCTCTGATTTTTCATCATTCTTTTACTAATGAAAGAAATAAGTTTATATCTTTCTTAAGTTGAATAAACTTTAAAACCCTGAAATAAATTATGCTTATTCATGGTGTATTATTATTTAAACATGTTTTAGAATTCAATTTCTTTCAAAATAGAAAAAAACTTCACATCAAAATATATGAGATAGTGTTAGAAGTGACACAGGAAAATTTATAAACATAAATGACTTTATTATCAACAAAACAAAAGTTAAAAATAATTTAATCAAATGTGAAACTGATAACATTAAGAAAATAGAAATAAGATATGAAACTAGCAAAACAAAAATTAAATGACAGCAGAAAAGCTAAATAAAAAATTTAGTTATGTAAAAGATAAATAAATTAATGGATAATTAGATAAATACTCTGTGTCAAGCCTTGTAAAAGAAAATTGAAGTAGAAAAATAGTTAAAATATACAACATTAGTAATGAAAAGGAGATATAACCCAGAGACAAATAATATTTAAAGAACTTCAAAACAACATTATGTCAATTTCTATAACATTATATTAAAATTTTTCGAGGAAATGAACAATTCCCTAGCAAAATATTAATTACAAAAATCAACTCCTCTAAGATAAGCATAAAACCTAAAGAAAAGAATAATCACTGAAAAACTTTTAAAGTTTTACCTTAACATCTCTCATCTGAGGCACAGGTATAAACCTCTTTGCCAGTGAGCTTTATTTAATCTCCAATGAACAAAGAAGTTCTTTGTTATACAAGCTATTCCAGACCATAGGAAAAGATGCCTAGCATCCAAATTCATTGTCCAAAGCTGGCATAACCTCATTAGTAAAACCTATTAAAGACAGAGCTAAAGGAAAAGATATAGGTTAGCTTCATATATGAAAATAATGGAAGGAAAATGACTCAATAAAATATTTGCAAGTAGAATCCTGTAATGTGTTTCGTCTTAATGACAAAGAAAAATATTTCATCTTTGTGGCAGAAGCAAGGCTATATACTCACCAAAATACCATGTCTTTTTCCTCCTGGATGAATAGATGGATTATATTTCCAGCCTCCCTGCAGTTAAGAGAAACTTTGTGGCTGAATTCTGTCCAATGGAAAGTGGGTGGAAAAGAAGTCACAACAGTCCCAGGCCAGCTCCCTAGGACCTCCCACACAATCCCCCAAACTCTCTCTCCCTTTCCCATTGACTACCTGTTGGATGCAGAAAAATCAATGGAGGACTCCCAGCCCTCAGAAGAAAGATGAAGAGGCCACTGGATGGGAGGAGCTTGGATCCATGAATAAGTGAGACAGAGGCCTGAGCATACGTATAATAGACTGTGAAACAAGAAGACATATGCCTTTAGTTGTTTAGCCACTTGGATTTTGCGGTTGTTTTATATGGCTTTAGTCTACTTTGATAATTCAGGTTTTATTTGTGCAGCTAGAGAAAATAGAATCAATGTTCAAAGCTATATACTGAATAAATATATCATTTTGGTTATATATAATGTAAAGTTTATACTTTTAGGATACAGGACATGTGGCAATTTTTGGAGAAATAATTATGAATATGAATCATTCAGACTTGGTACAGATTGTTAATAAAGACAAAAGAAAGATATATTTTTCTACTTATTACCTCCAGAGGGGTAAAAGTTATATCTCTTATTTTAAAAAGCAGGGATGAGAAGAAATGAAGTGATTCATTCAGCATTTTATAAAATAAATTTATAGCCAGCAAGAATTATAGCAATTCTAGACTTAGAGCAAATGAACTGTCTGAACATGTCTAGAATATTTCCACCACCACCTTCTTGTCCACCCCACTCCACCCCCAACAATCACAACACCATCTAGTCATGAGAACTCTTTGATCCTTTTTGCTTTATTGGACTAAGTTTCCTTTCCCATTCCTATTTTGGATTGTACATCCTCTGCTACCCTCTTTCTTCCAATCCTTTTCCAAATTATCAATTTTTATCCATTTTACCTTCTAAATAATTTTCAATATATCCATCCCTCTACATATCCATCATCTACAGCCTTGTTGAAGGTACCTTCTCTCCTGGTCTACCTCAATGGCCTTCTAATGGTCTGCCTACTTCCAGCAAAGTTCCTTCCCAAATCTCAAAACCCTAATCTATATTTCAGACAGAATGGTGTTTTCATATTGGATTTCAAATGATAATCATATCATATTACCCTGACTTTCCCACATACCCTCCCCACTTCTTGCTAAGCCTCCCATTCTCTTAAAATAAAGACAGAAACTTTAAATAGATCACAAACCTTTGTGTGTGTGTGTGTGTGTGTGTGTGAGAGAGAGAGAGAGAGAGAGAGAGATTAGCTTTTCCCACTGCTTACTATGGGCTTTTCTTCTCTTTTCAACAAAGAGTTAACTCCTCTGGATATTAATTTAATCATCACTTTCTCAAAGAAGACTTTCCTGCCTTCCCTGACTAATTCAAATTCTCAAATATCCAGTCAAGGTGGGCCTTTACCGTATAGCATGAGTCATACTTATTTTATATGTACACATGGAGATTTTTTTTTTACATCTGTAAGCCTGTTGGAACCTAAGCTTTATGAGGAAATGCACTGTCTCCTTTTTTTTTTTGTGGGAGAGGGTATATTTTTGTGATCAGTGACTAGCACTTGGTGCTTGTAAGAATGAATGAACCCTAATTCTTGATTCTTAAATTATCCAGGGGTTGTCCATGACCCTGGTTTAGTCTATGGTGATAGGAAACTACAAGTGACAAAAAGAAGGAGGAGGAAAGAACACAGTCTGGATCAAAGTAGAGCTCAGCTTGTGTCCTGTTTTAGTTTCCTTTGACTTTTTGATTGTTCAAGTGAATACCACACAATGTGTCAGCTTAAACAATGGGAATTTATTGGCTCATGGTTTTGAGGCTAAGAGAAAGTCCAAATCAAGGCATCATCAAGGTGATGCTTTCTCCCCAACCCTGTAGCATTCTGGGACTGGCTGCTGGCTATCGTTGGTCCTTAGCTTGTCACATTGCAAGGCACATGGCAGCCTCTTTTGGCCCCTCACTTCTTTTCTGGGTTCTGTTGATTTCAGCTTCTGGCTGTTCCCTTTGTAGCTTTTTCTCTCTCCATCTGAATTTCATTCTGCTTATAAATGACTCCGGTAATAGGATTAAGGCCACACCTTAAATAAAGCAACCTCATCAAAAAGTCCTACTTCCAATGGGTTCATACCCATAGGAATGGATTACGTTAAGAACATGCTTTTCTCTGGGGTAAATATAGCTCCAAACTACCACACGCCCCGTAACCAGGATTCCAGTCTTTCCACTGTTTCACCATCCAATATCAACAAAGAGTTTCACTTAGCTTCTGATCTGACACCCAGTTCCATTTCTTATATTAAAAGCCTTTGATGGGCATTTTGAAGGTATGTGAGTAGTATTTCAATTCATCATCTGCACAGAGAATAATCACCTACATGGCTTTGTCTTTTCCTACAAGTTGTAAGTAAGTAAAGCATAGAGTAAAAAGGAACAAATTCAAGATCGACCTCCTTGTGCATTTACCATTAGCTAGACCAAACATATATTGAATTTCAAGTTTTGCTTTACACACATTATTTTCTTCTCAAAGCACCAGAGAGATATATCATGGTCACTGTTTTAATAAGGGAACAAATGCCAGATGCTTTAAATTAATGAGACAATGCCATTAAGGTAGTGAAAAATGAATTCTCTTAACTCCAAAGACTTTGGCCTTTCCCTGAACCGCTGTTACACAACCTCTGGAGCTATGGAAAACTGTAGATGAACATGTGTTTGCATAGCAGATGCACTGATAGAGGAGAAGCCAAGAGATTGTGTTTTATGCTATGGTTAAAGAAAAGAGTGAAAGAGATTCTTCACTGGAGAAATATTTGATGGCAGAAGAAAGCAGGGAGGATTTATATGACCAGACACTTTGTAGAACCTGATTCCACCTTTCATCTCCCTGTGTCCACCTTCTCAGAGACTCTCCCAGATCACAAAAGTTATACCCACAGTAACTTGGATCCCACAGGCAGGTCTCCTGTGAGGAAAGGTGTTTCCTGTGATCTCAAGGGAGATCCCCAAATATATTTTCCCTTTGAAATAGCATTATTCACAATAATTAAGGTCTTGCACTATTTGTAGCACTCTTATTCAAGAGAGAATAATGAGTTTGAGAGATTTCCATCATATAAAATACGGTATCTGTTGGAATACACATTCAGAATTTCAAAAAATTTACCTAATAAAAAATGTTTTTTAGGAACTTCAGCATATATTGAAGGCTTGAAAATATTCAAAATAGGTCTAGAATCTTTGGTTAAAGTAGCTGCCCTTCCATTTACATAGAACACTTTTTTTTTCTTATTAGAAAAACATTCAGGAATTGCTAGCTTATTATTTTGTGAATTCAAGAAAGACATCTATATGCCTGAATCTACAATTCATTCTCTTATCAGGGCAATTTTAAACAATAGTTTGCAAGATTTTAATTACATATCAACATAATAAGACAAATATAAATAATCAGAAGAATTGCTATTCAAAAATTACTTATATTAGACAATGTGTATGTAGCTTGATATATTTTAAATTTCAATAATTTGTGATTATGTTTAAAATAAAAACACCAAAGGTTTTAATTAGATCAGATGTATTTCCCAGTGATTTTCTTCCCATATCACCAGTGATATTTTGAATCTAAAAAGATTCTATTCATGTAGTATTGTCAAAGGACTAACTAAAAACTTTCCCCAAGAGCTTTAAAACAATTATATGTCTTAGATAGTTCATGTGCATTTCTTTTCTAAAAGAATGCTATACACAAAGATACACAATTCAAATTCTTCTATGTCACCCATATTGCATGTTTTCTTCTATGTCATTGTGCCCTTCTTTCTTTTATGCACAATTCAAATTCTTCTATGTCACCCATATTGCATGTTTCTTCTATGTCATTGTGCCCTTCTTTCTTTTATGGCACTTCTTAATTTTCCTTCCTAGATTATAATCTCCATGTGATTGTGTGTTCATTGGAGAGAAGTGGACAAAAAGTCAGGTCTTATGAACTTCTGTGTCTTTTCAGTACCTGACAAAATGTTTTGGTATCACAGTATCTACTCCCATTTGCTGATTAATTCAACTCAATAATCACGAATTCAAATATCTACATATTTTTGTGCTTAACACTAT
>PVKH010013891.1:0-16694 GCA_004027955.1 Chaetophractus vellerosus
AGATGAAAAATAAAGCTTAATCCCCTGGTTTTGGGAAGTATAAACATACTGGCATGGTTCAGTGTGATTGAGAAGGTGCAATTCCATCCACCTCCTCACTCCACTAAGCTTTCAGACAAGACCTACTCTATGATTAACCTCTTCCCTCAAGTGGTAGCTCATTTGCAACATTCATTTTGAAAGCTGAATTTGCAGCTGGGAAAGTAACTTCAAAAAGAGTAATTAAAAGTTGCCTTTCATGTGGTTATCTCTTGAATAAAGGTTGACTAATCTTTTTTTTTTCCCTTTTAATTAAAAAGCTACATGCATGAATAATTCTCTCTGGTTCTTAAATTTTTACCCACAAAGAGTAAGATTTAAAGAAGAAAGCTATTTATCAGAGTGAATAATATTAAGATAAATCAATGTATGACATTTAGAATACAGGCTCATTTAGAGGCCACTATATTACCTAAATGATGGATATAGACCTAAATGCATAAAAATGCACATAACAGTTCCTATTTTTAAATGCTTTTAGATAGTTTTGTCTTCATTTAATGATCAATTTAATAAAATTAAGAGCTATAGAAAATTGGCACCGTGATACTATAGAACAATTCAGAGCCACAATATAATGTTTTAGGTAAATGAGACCTCAAAGTAAATTGGATCATTAATTTCAAAAATCGAAGACTTGGTACTTTTGAAAATAGTAGGCCTTTGGAACAGTAAATTATTTCATCCTTCCTTGGCAATTTTTTGTATGCAATTGATGAATACCAGTCTGTCACTGAACTGAGGGATTACTGGCTTTCAAAGCCAAGTGACTGACCATTTCAATAGTAACTGAACATGTGAATTCTTTTATTAAATATTTCCCTAAATAAGTCCTGTGAATTTTGGGCTTCATTTTGTTGTACTGAAATGCATAAGATGGCTGATTATATTAAAAGTAGATAACAAGTCATTAGCAAATGAAAGGGCAATTTGATGATATACATTAACTTCTTATTTTGGTATGCATTGGATATTTGCAATTATTTTAACAATTATTTTTCAAAATTGCCCTTACAGTCTCCATTTTAAGAACCTATAAATATTTATTTCTTTGATGTTATTTATTTACTAGAACTTGGTATTATTTGAGTACTTATTGATTATGCAGAAAATATGGAGTCTCTAAAATCCATTTCTTGGTGGAGAAATAGCTTCCATTAGGCTACTTAATCATATATCTAAACTTATTCTCATATGTAGTTTTTTACACTGAATATCATTTTAGTGTACACATTTTTAAAACGTCATTATCTGTAATAATATGACACATGGGGCAGGACTGTATCTATTCCATTTTTATGCTCATCTTCATTTTATTTTGCTAATTTTCCATTATCTTTCATCAAAACATTAGGGATTATTTTCCATTGCTTTTTTGAAAAAGAATTTGTATGCGATTCAAAACATTTTGCTTACCAGTTAATACAATGATATATTTGCTAAAATAAAACTATTTTCAGTAATCATGATTTTAAAACGGGAGTAAAAGCTGTCCAAACTTTCGTTTTTATTTTTTCATTTTTAAAATGTCTTTGTTTAAAGAACAGTTTATACTAGAACAGTATTTGATTTGTAGAAAAATTGTGAATATAGTATAGAGAGTTCCCATATAACTCCACCCCCAGTTTCCCTGATTTATTAACATCTTATAGTAGTATAGTACATTTGTTAAAATTTATGAACCAATATTTATACATAGTATTAACTAAAGTCCTTACTTTATTCAGATTACCTTAGTTTTTACCTAATGTCCTTTTTCTGTCCTGGGATCCCATCAAGGGTTTCACATTACATTTAGTCACCATGTTTCCTTGGCCTTCTCTTGACTATGACAGTTTCCTTGACATTCCTTGCTTGTCATAACCTTGAATGTTTTGAGGAAGACCCTTCAGGTATTTTGAATAATGTCTATCAATTAGGATTTTTCAGATGTTTATGTCATGACTAGTCTGGGGTTATATGCTTTGGGGAGGAAGATCACAAAGGCAAAATGCTCTTATCATATCATACCAAAGGTGCATGTTATCAATAGGACTTATCACTGTGGATGTTGACCTTTATCACCTGGCTAAAGTCCTGTTTGTCAGGTTTCTACGCTCCAATGTGAATCTTCTCCACACTCCCCTTCCATAGTGTACTCTTTGGAAGGAAGTTATTATGTGCAGCCCATACTTAGGAGTGGGGAGTTATGTTCTACTTCTTTGAGGGTGAAATTTCCACATAATTTATTTGCAAATCATCTTCAGAGGAGATTTGTCTGTCCCTCTCCCCCATGTATTTATTTCTCTCTTCATTTAGTCATTTCTTTATATTAGTGTGAGCTCATATAATTATACTTTGAATTATAATCCAATGCTATTGTATTCATTTTATGGGACAAATTCTTCCATCTTATATATTTCCTATCCCAGTCCTAGATTCAACCATTTCTTCAGTGATCACTGGCTTCTTTTATTGGTGAAATGTATTTAAAATATGGGTGCTAGATGTGCTTGTTGCTACTGGGGTATCATTTCTTTTAGAACATAACTGTCAGAGCAAGGAAACATCTATCTACATGTAAGCCACGTATATACTCATGCCTAAAAATATTTCTATATGTAACTTTCTGTGTCTTTATTAAGTTAAACATGCATTCATGCCAATGTTCCTAACTCTTTTTCATTACCATTTGGACCATTGTCATTTCCTCCCCTTGCTTTTCTGTAACACTAAGAAAACTGGCTTCCATCATTTGCCATCTATTTACTTAATCATTCAATTCCAGAATTGCTAATATCACTAATGGAAACAACCTTATCAACTAGAGTACACTGTTTTTATACAGTCCCTTTTGCCTTTGTCTTATAGACTCCATTCACTTTCAAAGTTACTTAGGTCAGCACCTTTTCCCCATTACCTCCAGTGAGGTTGTTTCATACATTTGTAATAAGTTAAAACATTTTTCATTCCATGCTGGGATCTACCAACATTATAAAATGTTTTTTTTTCAATATACATTAAGGTTCATTCTCTGTGTTGTGAAATTCAATGAGTTTTGAGAAATGCATGATGTCATGCTTCCACTACAGTGTCGTACAGGATAGTGTGCTGCCCTAAAAAGTCACCCATGCTCTTCCCATTCATCCTTATTCTCCCACCCATGTACTCCTTGGAACAACTGATCTATTTATTTTCTTTATAGTTTTGCCTTTTCCACAATGTCATATAGTTGGACTCATATACTATGTAACCTTTTTAGACTGGCTTCTTTCACTTAGCAATATAAATTTAAGTTTCCTCCATGTCTTTTCATGATTTGATAGGCTATTATTTTTTATCTGGTTAATGTTCCATTGTATGGATGTACCAAGGTACATTTATGCACTCTTAGGTCCATTAGAACTTACTGTTATTCATTCTATTGAAAGCAGGTGTACAATGCTATCTGCTCTTTTTGGTCTATTCCCATTTTATATAAAACTGGGAGATCTCACCAGATTTAACTTACTCATATTGAGCTTTTTCCAATCCAAATATAATAATATGTCTGAGTTAGTAACAAACAAAAATACCTTTACAGAGTAAAACACCACAGCAAGAGAATATTGTAGGTAACTGATATCACTTAGGTGAAATTTGTTTTGATAATATTTTTCCTCCATCGAAACAATGAAAGGTATCAGGGTTGCAGAAGCCACAAACTCTGGAGCATAGACGTTGGCTGCAAATGTAAAGACCAGCCCAGATTTCTCATATTTCCCAGCATGCACTCCCTTGCCATGGTCTCAACATAGGGAGCATGCCCTTGTCTATGCCTTGACCTTGAGCTTGACCATGCGACTTTCTGTGGTGGATGATGAATGGTTAGACATGACCTTATGATACTTTTTTTGCGGTCCTTGTTCCCACCTGCTGTCTTGTACTCTTGCCATTGCTGTAAAATGAGATCTCCACCCCGGGGAAGATGCTGTCAACGTGGCCTTTGACCTGACTGACACAGAGCAAAACTACCTCAGATGACTGACAGGACACAGGGTGAGGCTGAAAACTTCACCCCCAAATACCTGATGGAGCAGCATTGCAACAACCAACCCCCAGACTGTGATTTGCCCCTGAGATTTTATGGTTTCGATAAGCAGTACTATTGTGACAATAACTAAAATAACATGTTTCTAGGTATTTCTGAAAACCCATTAAGCTCAGCTAACAGGCACCAGCAATTTCAATAGCATGACAGATTCCAGAAAATACAGCATACTAGCTGTTTGAAATGAAACTATAAAAATCCTGGAAAAGCACTCCATTTAACAGTTGATTTATTAGCAACCTGCTTTAATTAATACCTCCACTGAGATCTTCAAAGTTAATCTTTTTTTTCTCACAAAACAAAAAGTGTTTTTTCTCCTAGAGGCACACTCATCTTCTCCATATTATTTTTTTCCTATCGGAATCTGAAATTGTTAGTTTAATTTTTAAATAATTTGATCCATGTTAGAATATAATAGAGCAACACAAATGTAATTTCAAAATGCTTTCATGGCTATATTTAGGAATAAAAATAGTTTGTTGATTTGATTTATCCGTATTTAAAATAAGGTTTACTAGGGAAAAAGATAAAGTTGTTCTGGAAAGAAATTTCTTAAAATATGATTAAGAGAAATCTTGATCCCTTAAAATAGTGAGACAAAAATAACAATGCTTGTAGCTTGTATAAATAATATGATAAAGTTAGCTTTCATGTTTCAGAAGCACAATATGTAAATATGACCCACCTCATCTTGACCCATTTTGAATCCCTATGGCCACATGGTGTGGAAATGCCTGAGCTTTAGGAAATCTATGTTTCTACCATTGTTACATAAGTGACATAAAGAAACAATGGGAAGGCTGGTTCCTGCCCATGAGAAGGGGACATAGAGCTGATTACTTCCTGAGTGCCTATAGGGTACCAATTTTTATGGCATGGATTGTCAGACTTGGCCCCTATCCAAATGTATGCCTTCTGCAATTAAGTCTAATACTCAGAAATTAACCAGGACCATTGTCATCAATTGTGCTGAAAACAGCACCAATCATTTTATTTTTGAGGGCACTTTCCTCAGTTTATTTACATTTTAAGACTAACTTTTATCTCAAAATCACATATCCATATACCTATTTCCTTTTTGTTGGTTTCACTTAAACTTAAATGCATGGTTTGCTAAACAAAGACTGTGAACAAATATTTACCATGTCTGTTACATGTAACATACAGGAATGGCTTTTTAACAGAAATTCATTGACATCCCCCTAATTTTTTTAAAATTACAAATACAGGTATCCAAACAATCCTGAACATATTTTTGATACTGCTAGTAGTCAGCACCCACACTGCTTCAAAAATTAACACAATTTGCAACAATATTCATTGTACCCGCTACTTTAAACAATTTAAACTACAGCTCTTTCCCTAAGCAAGTGGATAAAGCATGCCATTTATGTTTTTTCCTTCTTGAAATTAGTTTTCATACACACGTCCTTCCACAGTAATCTGACACTTCTTGTCATTTCCTCTTGCAAACCTGAATTCTACTTTGAGTACTCCAGGTTTATGCTTAAATGACAGTGCTGTGATAAGAGAAAAAAAAAGAATGGTGCTACATTTTTCCTCCTGTTACCTGAAAATGTAGTGAGTGTACAAATATTAAATATATTCTTACAAATGTTCAGGTCATGTTTACTAGTTGGAATTCTTTTACTTAATGTGTGGGTATTTTGCATTGTGATACTTAATCAAAACATTAACATGAGTAGAAGGTTGTTGTTTTAAGACAAGTTTGAAATCCACTAAAATTAATTGTTCTATGTTTGCCTTATGGTGGTTGTGGAAGTTTAATATTTTCTTTGGACATCATTAGATGTCTTAGCTCTTGAAGTACAACTTTATGCTGTATGAATTTTGCCACTTTGGCAACACTGGTCTGCTCCTTGCATCCACCATTCCACTGGAATTATTTATTCCATTCATATTAATTTTTATTACAAATCTAATTGATGGAGGAGCTTCTGGGTATTTAGGTCCACATTCTACCTTCAAACTATATACTCTGTTTTCTTAATTTGTCCCTCGTGGCCCAACAATCAAGCCTGTCCACCTTATAAACGTCATATCTTCACCATTTTCAAGACCCCAGTTAACAGTACCATCTCCTACTCCTTTTTGTCCTTCTTCAAGTTCTTCCAACAAGCGAAAATTACAAGGAATTTCAACTCCTCGTTGGGCTGCAGGAGACAGTCATCTTCTCCTGCAGCCCAACGCAGCCACCACTAATCACTTTTGATTAGACTTCATCTTTGTACCCAAAATGGGAAAAGCAAAGTTAGACACACTCCACAAAATTCAGGCATGCCGCTTACAAAAATACTGCTACTTCCTTTCAAATTGTTCCATTTGGCAAGAAACTGACAAAATAAAGAGACTACCACTACAACTGAGTGCACATGGAAAAATTTTGGAGACTTGAGTCAGTGTAAAATAGAACAGAAATTACTGGTGCACCTTGTTCCACTCTCTGACCAGCCACCCCTCCTGAAGGGAGAGCCGAAGGCATCAGTCAGGCTCCATGGCCATAAAAGTCCATGGCACAAACATTATGCTTTATCGAAGCATGAATACAGTTCAGAAATGTTTGTTTCCAAAATACATTATCTTACTCCAGATATTCAAGTATCCTCTACATCAAGGATCACAAAGAACAAGCCATGGGCTAATTCTAGCTTGCATACACATTTCGTTTGTGTATTAAATTTCTCACTCCTGCAGGACATTCACCCTTCAATGTATCTCAGGTTCCGCCTATCCAGGTTGCAACACACCATGGTCACTCATTTATTTTCTTCTCCTAGTGCCCGAGGCATTGGCGTTTAAGGGTCTTGCTCTTTACCAGGAAAACACTCCATTGAGATGGCAAAAAGCTTCCAACCTAAGACAGTTTTCCATCTGCTAAGAGGAAAATAAAAGTCTCCTGGGGGATTTTATTTTACTTTTTTATTTATGTGGTTACAGAATGATTTGTTCCATTAAATATGTAGTTACAGCAGAGCTCAGCAGTCCATGATGATATGAAGGTGAGAGCCAGCTGGATTACTCAGTTTCATTTTCTTTCCTTCTGCAGGTTAAGAGCACTCTTCTTCAAGCCTGGATTTCTGCAGAACAGCATCTAAAACCCACTGCATTAGGTAATTACTAAGGTCCTCAATACCCCTGTGATGTGGGCCTGTGTTCTGGGGAAAGGCTTGGCACACATCAGACAGAAAATCAAGGCTACTTGAGTCCCTCCTGCAATGAAAATGTACCATCTGTTACAGTCTACACAAAAGATAAGTCACTTACCTGCTCAGATGTTTATGATACACTGTGGTCCAGGGATAATATTTATTAAATTTGAAAATGTTGGTATAATTTTGTTAGACAGAATTTAGTTACTTATTATGATCTCTTTTTGCATGATTCCAAAAATAACAATGCTGCTATTTTGTTTAATTGAATGTTTAGATATCGAGGAAACAAAAATTGATCACCACACTATTTTGAAAATATTACCAAATTTTTCTACAGAAAGAACATTGCTTTTACCTTCACCACCATAATAATCAGCCTTTGTGTTTTATCAATGATGATAATATTTTGATGGACACTTGATTTTTCTTTTCTCTTTGCAGTTATTGACAGAAATCTCATAGGCCCTTGAAATGTGATATTATGAATTGTTCTCTATGAAAAGCCAGGGAAAGACATAAATTGGAATTATATTCTTTTTTTTATCTTAAATTTTCTTTTTTAAATTTTTTAAAATTTTTATATCATTATATTTATCCCATCTTTAACAAGCTCTACAGTTTTTTTAATGGAATTATATTCTATGAATAAAATGAAAAAGCAAAGCTTAAAAATAATTAGGTCCTAGAAGTCCTCTATCTGGAACAACTGAATCACTGGTCAACTATTTGGACAATAGTTTACAATGCAACGATCCGCTTAGCTTTTTGACTAAATTTTCAGAATTTATTTTCAAGTTTCTGGTGGCCTCAGGCATCAAAATTCATTCAAGAAAAGCAGCCTGGAATCCTGAACTGAGAACTGGACTGGGAGTTTGGAGTTTTGTATTTAACCATCATTGCTGCCACTTACCAGCTGAGTGACATTGAGTAAACCCATTTCTCTGATCCCAATTTTCTCATAGTAAAATAAAAAGATTGGCTATTTCTAGCCCTACCAAATTGAAAGTGCTGTGATTGAAATTTCTAAATCTTTCCTCTTAGCCATCACGAAGGGATTAAATTATGCTTTTTAAAAAAAAACAGAGAAGGTTCTAATACATTTAGGGTTTACATTCAAAACATAGGTACACATACTTACCTGGCAGGGGAGATACCATGATCATGAAGGTAGTTTTTCCAGGGTGAGGTTTATCTATTGCACTCTGGAGGTACTGACTCCTGCCATTTCCCCAAATGTGGGAAACTCAACTGCATAATTTGTGTTAGTGGGGGACTGCGTTCGCCCTCTTCCCTGTTTTTGTTTTTTGTTTTTGTTCAAAAAATATATTAAAAAAACAACCATAAGGTACATCTTCAATTAATTAGTGTGGTCGACAATGTGAACTATGGTCCATGCTTAATGGCAAAACCCCAGAATGTATTTATCAATTGCAATTAATGTGCCACACTAATGAAGGATGTTTATGTGGGAGGTTGTGGGAGGTGTGGGAGGTGGGGCATATGGGAACCCTTATATTTTTTGTGTAACATTTATGTAATCTAAGTATCTTTAAAAAAAACAAAAAAGTTAATAATAATAAAAAAAAACCACTAATGTGTTACACCTGATTCTCATAAAACACCACATAAAAAAATCCAGACCTTAAAATCCAGACTGGTTGTTATTAATTATTGGGGGTCATGGAATTCCCTTAAACTCTAATGAAGTTTATGTGTCTTTTCTGGCCTGGACCCTTGCAGCACATGGTTTGACCCTTTGCTCCAGGTTAATAAATTATAAGTTAGAAAATTATTAGGTGATTATGAACTATTTAAATTCTACACAAAGAATAATCATAATGTTCCTTTAACTCTAGAAATCCCTAGAGCTTGCAGATTGCACTATTAACTGCCTCAGAGAACAGGGAGAATACACAAAAAGCAATATTGAGCACTAATGAAAGACTTTAAGCCAATGGTGGGGAGCAATATCCTGTTTACAAGAGTGTACTTTACATGCAACTTTTTTTCAGAATTCTCCAGTCATATATTGCAAATTCCAACTGTGTTATGTTCTAGAACTAAGATTTATATAAGTATATCTTTATTTTACGTAGAGGTAAAGAATGTCTTCAAACTGCAACCAAAGAACTGAAATCCATATATGTGAACTTTAGGTTCCTCATCTCTCTCATAACAATTGTTTAATGACTGTAGTTGCCAACTGAGGAAATAAGCTAGTTTTAATAATGTGGGTTCCACCCAGTGGTGTGATGATACCTGTTTTAACAACCAGACCTCAAAAAACTAGAAGGTGTATGTGTCCACATAAATAGAAATTTTATTGATAGAAAAGATGTGTAGCATAAAATTGACAAATAATAATAAAATATATCTCTACCCTTGACTGTACAAAAAATGATTACATCTTCATTCCATAAGTGGCTAAGTCAGTTATTGATCCATACTTTAGAGTCATGTGTCTCAAACATTTCTATGCAACGGCATTACTTTGGGATCTTGTTAACATGCAGTTTTTCATTTAGAAGGTCCCTGGTGGCATTTCAAGCTCCCAGAAGATAATAATGCTTCAGGTTCTTTTACTGTGCTTATTAGCAAAGTTGCACATTATCAAACTGCACCAAGGAAGCTGGTCTGATTTTAGCAACAAACAAAAAGGACTTAGACACTTAAAAGGTGGTAGAAAATGTGGGAAAATGACAGAACTCTTCTTTCCCTGGGGCCCTTCCCCATCAAGCTAGGTCTTCTTCTAATAAATCATATATTTCAACACAAATGCAGAGATTTCAGGTTAACAGCAAGGGACACACACATTCATCTCAACGAGTTAAATCATCTTGTAAGACAGGAGATTATTATTATTATTATTATTTCAGAAAATGTTATTAGAAGGTAGTAAGAGGAAATATTAAAGATATAGAGGATCAACTGATGATGGTGATAACTAAAATAAATCACTTTTAGGAACAGTTTTATTAGTGTTCAAGCTTCTTAAAATTATCTCAATTTATGAATCTATCAAATATATAACCAAATTAACAGATGATAATATGTTACAACCAAGCAGAGCAGTGATCGTCCTTGTTGTTTTAACTTCCTCTTTATATTATTGAGAAAAGGGAAGGCCAGTAAAGTTGTATCAGTTACCTAAAATCACACAGTTATGTGGCCAAATTTAAAATGGAACTCAATACATTTACAAACTAGGTATACTTTTTTCTCTCAGTGGGACTCAGATATTTTTTGAAGGAATATTATGTTTAAAATAATAAAATCCTCTCTAACAAAATTAAACCAACAATTACAAATTTAATAAATATTATTCTGTGTGGTTTGAAATATGAAAAGAGACAAGCTAGTCTTTTTGTGGGAAGACACTTAGTAATAAAACATTACTGAAAACATCACAGTTTTGGAGTTAAGATCCAATTTGACTTCAGACCTCACACATTAGCTACAAGTAACTGTAAAATTATTTAAATTCTCTCAGGCTTAGCTTCTTCAACTATAATCTTTGGATAACAATTTAAGTCTCAGAGAATGATAAAGGGAGTTGTGTTAACAGTATCTGTAAAGTGATTAGAGTTCATTGTAGACACTCAAGTGATTGAATAACTTAGGTTTTATATAGTAATAAATGCAAATCTGAAATCAGGTTTATGACACTTCTGCTTCGATTGACTCCCAAATGGCATAAACAGAAATATCCCACGCTGGACTGGAGTGACCTGAAAAGATACATGGAATAAAGTCAAGTTATCTGGACTTTAAATAATTAAGAAGGCTTAGCCTTGGTCCCTTCACTTCCATGCCAGAGAGCTGAGCCTGAGTCAAGAGCATGCGTAAAGATAGTTTATTTTGGGAGGTGGCCCCAAAGAACAAAACAGGGGCCTGGAAAGGGTATAAAAAGGCTAGAAAGAAGTGATGGCAGGGTGGCCAGTGGAGGGCAAAGAGGATACCTGTGATGACCCCGACCCCTGAGTAGCTGGCAAAGAGCACATAGCTTCTAGATGCGGGGAGAGCTATTTCCTGGGCAGGGGAGCTGCTCTTTGAGGTGTCAACTCCCTCAACTCCAGCTGGCAGCAAGAGGTATGATTGCATCTGACACAGGAAGCAGGCACTATGCTTCCCGGCAGCTTTCGCCTCAGCAGTTGCTCGGGTAAAAGTAGGGTGAATTGATATGAGAACCAGCAAGAGGGGTTCTGTAGAATTATTATTACTAATGTGAACAATACCTAGTATTGACTAAGTAGGCTTACTCTGTGCTAGGCACTTGCTGTTTACATATATTCATTCATTTACTGCTCATGCCAGCTTTCTAAAAATGGGTATGGCCGATATATATCTCCATTATATGTATGAGAATGCTAAAGCACAGAAGATTTAAGCAATTTGTCCAAGATCACACTGCTAGGCAAGAGAAAACCAGGTTTGCACCCAGGTCCTTTGAGCATAGAGTTTACATTCTTATCCATTATAATTGTGGCTTTAATTTGGTGGAACTGAAATACGTAGTCAGAGAGTGGTGAAGGTTGCCTGAGGAAGAAATGATGTGAGCTAAACTCAGAGCAGAATGAAGCAGCAGTTGAATTAGCAAGTCTGCGGAGGCAGGAAGTTCCCATGGAAGCCAAGTGTGGACCATGGACCATGTTATTAAGGCAGCGAGGACAAAGGTCTGTAGGCTTTAGAACTCTTTGTGAGGGTAGGTTTAGATAGATAGCCCAAAGAGTAGAGCTTGGAAGTTGTGTTAGTTGATTCCTGTAGCAGCTCAGTGTCAGGTAATGAGCAAACTAAGTAAGCAGCTGAGACAAAAGACCCAGTGATGAGAAGCGGATTGTGGCTCAAGCAACTGGGCTCCTGTCTACCATATGGGAGGACCCAGGATCGTTTCCTGGGGTCTCCTGGTGAAGGCGAACTGGCCTGCATGGAAGGCTGACCCGTGTGGAGAGTTGCCCGCATGGAGAGCTGGTGCAACAAAAAGAGACAAAGAGGAGGGACAGTGGGAGAGACAACACACCAGGGAGCTGAGGTGGCTCAAGGGATTGGGTGCCTCTCCCACATTGGAGGTTGCAGGATCAGTATCTGGTGCCTCCTAAAGAGAAGACGAGAAAAGACGAACAGATAGAGAGCACACAGTGAATGGACACAGAGTGTAAACAGTGAGCTCAAAACAACAAGGAGGTGGGGATAAACAAACAAACAAACAAATAAATAAATAAAATGAACCATTAAAAAAAACAACAAAGACCCAGTGATTAGCGAAGATGAGGAAGGAGAGCCAGCGTGGAGTCAACCTTGACCCAGACAAGTAACTTCAGAAATGGTCAGCATTACCAGATTCTGAGAGTAAGAAAAAACATAATATTTAGCTGCAAATATATTGGTCTCTTCAAACATATCCTTCAATGTATGTTTAACCATAATAAAATGTATAATATCTCATTTGAGTTTAGAACTCTCACTCTTTAAACAGCTTCCCATTCATGGTCTCTCTGACATCAGACCAGTCTTGGGATTTCAGTAACTGTCATGAGGATGAGGAAACCGAGACACAAATTATGCATTTTTTAACAACTCAACAACTCTTAAAATGTCCATTTAATCACACAGTGAAATCATACAATCTTTCACATCATTAGTCCCAAGAGTTAATCCAGAGTTTCGATGTCACTTATAAAGATGTAGTATGGATTACTAGACTCAAAAAGTGAGATTTACAAATTAATTTAAACATGATCTCCCATATTTGAGTTTATAACATTAATGTCTGTATTTTATGAATCTGTGTTTGACCTTGTTAAATATCAGCATCCTTCAATTTAACAATCTCTACTCAAGGAAAGCTGCAACTCTCTCATCCTCCTGAAATTTAAGAAAAGGCTGTCTTTAAACCTCACAAAATAGAAATTCACGAAGCATTACTTCAAGAAGATACTATTTACTTACTCTGGAGGCTTTGTTTCTCTCTATTCTCTACAGACAAGAACAAAACTCATTTTGAGAAAAGCATGAAAACATTGAGGGCCTTTTTATTTAGTGAGTAAAATTCATTTATGATGCATGCGGAATAGCTAAATGTTTAAATTTACTGCCTGGACAGATGGAGAGACACAGAAAATGCTTTTCAGTATAACTTCTGTTAAATTCTAAATCAGTTGTCATATTCACAAACAGCCTATTGGGAACTCCTTCATTCAAATATATATTATATACAAATTCAGTCTACTTTCCAAAATTCAGCTCAGATGTGGAATTCCTTGTAATGTATTTTCTGACTCCCACTGAGAGAACATATTTCTCAGTCTGTACTCTGTATAGAATTTCATTATTTAAATTCTCACACTAGATTTGAATGTTTTTTCTCTGACACCCCATCTCATTTTATAAAATCAAAAGTGTGTCTTCTTTATCTCAAAGGTCTTGTCACATAGTAAACATTTCATAAGTGGAGATTAAGTTAAATTATGGCCATCTCTTGCCTATGTGGCCTTGGGAGTAGAAAATAATAATCCAAAAAATTGTAATTGTCCATTGAAAAAGAGGTAGACATTGTTGAGTATATATATATACCTAATGAATTGTCCCCAAATATTTACTTGGATTTAAACTCTAGAGCATAAGTTACTAAGAGAGAATGAAGGTTGAGAAGGGGAAACTGATGCTTAAGGTATGTAGAATTTTAATAAGGTAGGTTGTACATGTGTGGAAGTGGATAGAGACAATGGTAACATTATAGCAAGTGTAACTAACACTGCTAAGGCATGATGGTGATGGTGGCTGAAACAGGTAGTCTAGGGACATAAATGTCAATTGAAAGAAAGCCAGAGGATAATCTAAAGAGTGTATAGCATAGAGAACTTGATGGTAGAAGAGGATTGTGGTTCATAGTAAAATACAAGTATGTTCTTTTATGAACTAGAAAAAATGTACTTCAATATTACAAGAGGTTAAGAATATGACGGGAAAATACAACTAATGAAACTATGGTCTACAGTTTACAATAATATTGTAATATTTTTGAAGGAATGGCAAAGAAGGCACTTTATCAATACAAAGGGTCAACAATAGGGGGCTATAAAGGGGTATGGGATATTTCCTCTTGGAATTAATAAAACGTTCTAAAATTGACTGGGCTGATGACAGCACAACTCTCATGAAATTGAGAGCCACCATGTATATACTTTGGATGAACTGTACAGAGCATGGGACAGTAGAACACAGTGAACCCCATGGTGGATGTTGGATTTTGGTTAACAGTACATATATGAAAATGTTTCCATAAGAACTATAACAAATACACAATACTAATACATGATGTTAATAAAAGTGGGTTTTGTTGGGAAAATATACCATTTGTAAACCATACAATATAGATACAGTAATATTTTGCTGATGTTCTTTCATCATTAGTAACAAATGTTCCACAACAATACAAGGTGGTGGTGGTTGTGGGGTGATGTGTGGGAATCCTGTAGGTTATGCATGACAGTTGTGTAAACTCACAACTTCTCTGACAAAAAAAAAATATGGTGGTGAAGGATATGGGAACATTGCATATTTTATTCTTAGAAAAATGCAACCAAATTTCCTTGTCATACAGATACAAACAAATTTCCTTGCCAGTTATACTGTTTTACTTGAGTGTGGCTGTTGAATTTGGTGAATCTCCAAAAAAGAAAGTTTATGTTTGTGAACTAATCCATTCCTGTGGGCGTGAGACCTTTTCAAACAGGCATGTCAGTAAGGTGTGACTTACCTTCTTGCTGAGTATAATAAAAATGGAGACACATAGAGACACAGATGCAGGAAAAAGAAGTCATCATTTTTGACCCTGCCACATAAGAGAGGACTAGGGGATCACTTAAGCATGAAGCTTCCAAGAGGCTGGACCCATGGAGTGGCTCAAGTAGAGACAAGCCCTACCATATGCCTGGTAGCTTATAGTTGAACTCAGGAAGAAAGCAGAGCAGCCAAGACTGATAGAGGAGGCCCAGAAAGAGACAAGTCCTCTGCCTGGTTGCTCTCAGATGAGCCCCAGGAGCTTATTTCCAGGAGAGAGTGAGCCCAGAGGGGAAGGCTGAGATCTCAACAGATCAGCACCCATCTTGCTTTACCACATGCCCAGAAAACAGGATCAATTGTAGCTGACTTTGGTGAGAAAGCACCTCTTATGGTGCCTTGAGTTGGACTTTTTATGGCCTAGTTTTGCTTTTACCCCAAAAAATCCCCGTTATAAAGGCTAACCCATATCTGGTACTTTGCATAGGCAGCCCTATGGAAAACTAAAACACTGAGGTTTCTCTCAAAGTACATGTGAAGAACTTTCTATGAAAAGCAAGGCAAGTATATACTTTAAGTTCTACCTGTCAATTAACATAACCCTGGTAAGATGGTAAAGATGGGACATGATTAGGTGTTCTGACAGACAGGGTCTTTTGAACATCTTGAAAATTATATAGCTAGATACTTCTATGGGATCTTGGTAACTATAAGTATGTTTTCTGGATAGATAAAGGCTTACAGAGTAGCTAACAAAATATTAAACTCTCCACCTGGAGAAGTCCTATTACTTTGTCAAATAAGATGGCAGAAAGCTCTGTATTATATAGCCCTTGACTAATAAAAGAAAACAGGCCAATGATTCAAGCCCTCAATCTTAATGCTTGCACTGACAAACCTTATTCCTGTAATAATGAAATTAAGCCTAAGTTTAATTAATGCCTAAGAGTTGTCTCCTGAAATTTTCCTTATTACTCAAATGTGGACTCTCTCTAAGCCAAACTCTGCAAATAAACTCACTATCTTCCCCCAGGCATGGGGCATGACTCCTGGGGTTGAGCCTACTTGGCACCAAAGGAATTATTACCATGCGTTAATCAGTGATGCACTTGAAGAAAGACCTTAACCAAAAGGGGGAAATATTAAATAAAATAAAATTTTTATGGCTAGGAATTTTCAAAGGGAGTCAGGAAGTCATTCCAGAGGTTATGCTTATACAGGCCTCAGCCAGACTTCATTAACTGCAACAGTAAACAAAGCCTCAGACAAAAGTGCTCCTGAGGGTACTAGGGACACAGACACCATAGGGAAACAACCCAGCCTCATGAAATCAACATCCCCTCAGTGGCTCCCATCTGTGAATATATGTAAATCAACTTCTCCAATATAACATAGTTATACTCATTTGTAAATCCCCTAATCTTGATTCTTCAACTCCTTTTCTCTGAACCTATAATTTCAAATTTACTGTTAAATATATTTCTCAAAGACTTAAAGTCTTTGGATTCTTCATATGCTGGTTGAGCCCTGAAACCAAGCAGGTAGGTGGAAAACTCCTACACTCCAGTCCTTCAGGCCTGGACAACTAGCAAAATGATGAAGATGGACCAGCTTCATCCCAAAAATGAAGAGTA
>PVKH010013892.1:0-16689 GCA_004027955.1 Chaetophractus vellerosus
CCAGAGGAAGTGAGACTAGCCAAATGCCAGCCTATAGCTGAGATCAGGAGAAGCTGGGACCACGGAATCTTAAGAGGAAAGAGGAAGTCTGAACCCTCACAGACATCACCTGCCATCTTGCTTCAACACGTGGCAACAGACTTTGGGTGAGGAAGTACCTCTTATGGTATCTTGAGTTTGGACTCTTTGAGGGCTTGTAACTGTAAGCTTCTAACCCCAAATAAATACCCTTTATAAAAGCCAACAGACTTCTGGAACTTTGCATCAGCACCTCTTTGTCTGACTAGTACATTAACAAACTCCTATTTGCCAATAGATAACCACCTGATATATTTTGAGCACTGAAAGCAGAAGAAATGGAAATTATAAGCTGTTTCTGCCCTTTCCTACATATCTTTATAGTTCCTTGGAGAACCATGGTGTTTTTTATCTGTATATTAGATACCAAATAAATGTGGGATGAACTAAGAAGCCAATTTCTTAATCAATTTGTAAGTGTGAGCCACTTAAAAAAAAGTTTTTGAATTGCATATAGAGGTCTTGGCAATGACCCCAGCCCATTATACCTGGGAAATTAGAAATTGGTTTTCTTCTGTTGGATGGACAATGAAGGAGCCCTGGACTGGCAATTGGGAGACCTGGTTGGCAGTCTTAGCTCTGCTACTGATACAAAGTGTAACCTTTAAAAACCAGTAAACATGAGAACAACCAGCAAGATGGCGACAGAGTAAAGAGCTCCCAGAATCAGCTCCTGCTACGGGGCAGTTGGTGATCATCCAGAGCTATCTAGAGAACCTGTTTGGGGGCTCCAGGAGACCAGAAGTACATCCTGCAACATCCTTGAAAGAATGGAAAGAGGAGACTGCCTAGCTGCAGAGAGGATTCTTGAGTAGAGCACTCCACACCACAGAGTCCGGTGCCCATCCTCCATGGGAGGCACAAGCCGTGGCTGGAATTGGAGCTCCACTTCCCAAAATGGGGGAGGAAGAGACGGTTGGGCACCAACTTCAGTTACTGATTAGTAAATTCAGCGGGCTAAAGTATAATCCTAAGAACAGCTAAAGTTTGAACCTGTCCAAGTCAGAAAGAGGCTGGTAGCCACCATCTTAACTGCACGCCTAACGTGAGGGGAAGTGGGGCTGACTGAAAATCACAGTGCTGGCAGGAACAGGCTTTTTTCCATCTAGATTAGATTGCAGCTCTAGCCTAAGCCCCAGGCCCACCTTGGACAGGGAGGAAGCTGGGGGGAACTGCGCCAGCCTCTCCAGGAAATTACAGGCACCCTGCAGAGGCTGGTGATCATCCTACTTTGGCAGCACAAGCTGCCCCAGGAGCTATTCTGTGGCAGGAATTGGAAGCTCCACTTCCCACAAACAGGGGAGGAAGAGACCATTGGCCACCGATTTCAGCTACTGACTAGTAAATTCAGCTGGCTGAAGTATAACCCTAAGAACAGCTAAAGTTTGAGTCTGTCCACTTTAGAAGGAAGCCGGTAGCTGCCAGTTTGACTCCACCCCCAGCATGAGGGAAGCCAGGCTGACCGAAAATCACAGTGAAGGTAGAGGCTGGTTTCTCTCACCCAGATTGGCCTACAGCCCTGGCCTAGGTTTTAGCCCCACCTCTAGCAGGGAGGAAGCTGACGGGACCTACACTATCCAGGTAACTGCAGGTACATTTAGCTGGCACAGACTGGATAATCAGAAATCTACCAGGGCAACTGTAGTCACCTTGGACCTGCACTGCATAGATTGCTGCCTACACCTGCAGCTCCCTCCCTGCCCCAGGCAGGGGAGAAAGGGGCGTGAGGCTTCATCAGTCTCTCTGGGCAACTACAGTCTAGGCCTGCATGAGTTGGATTATTCCACACAGCTGTGGCTCTGTCCCTCCCCCTGGCAAAGGAGAAAGTTGGGAGAAGCTTCATTGGTCCTTGGGGCAATGAGGGTAGCTCGAGCCTCCACAGCTTATAGCACCAACTATACCCTTGGCTCCTACTACACAACCAGCAAGGGAGAAAGGGCAGGAAGCCCTAAATTAAAGAGAAAAACTGCACCCAGAATAAATACTCTAGTAAGCCAGATGCCAGGACACCAACAAAAAATTACAATCACACCAAGAAATGGGAAGGTATGGCCCAGTTAAAGGAACAAGATAAGCCTCCAGATGACATAAAGGAGTTGAGGCAACTAATTACAGATGTTCAAACAAATCTCCTTAATAAATTCAATGAGATGGCAAAAGATATTAAGGATGTTAAAAGAACACTGGATGAACACAAAGAAGAATTTGAAAGTATACATAGAAAAATAGCAGATCTTGTAGGAATAAGGGGTGCAATAGATGAAATTAAAAATACCCTGAATCATATAATAGCAGATTTGAGGAGGCAGAGGAGAGGATTGGTGAGCTTGTAGAAATGGCCTCTGAGAGTGAACATACAAAAGAACAGATGAAGAAAGGATTGGAAAAACTTGAACAGGGTCTCAGGGAACTAAAGGACAGCAAGAGGTGTGCAAGCATGCATGTCATGGGTGTCCCAGAAGGAGAAGAGAAAGGAAGGGGGACAGAAGGAATATTTGAAGGGATGATGGTAGAAAATTTCCCAGCCCTATTGAAGGACTTGGATATTGATGCCCAGGGACGGTGACGTATTCCCATCCGAGGTCCTGGTGGACCAACTCTGAGACACATACTGGTCATAATGTCAAATGCCAAAGACAAAGAGAGAGTTCTGGGAACAACAAGAGAAAGGCGATGCATAATGTACAGGAGATACTCAACGGGACTAAGTGCTGGTTTCTCACCAGAGGCCATGGGGGCAAGAGGACAGTGGTATGATACATTTAGATACTACAGGAGAGGGACTTCGAGCCAGGAATCTTTTATCTGGCGAGAATGGCTTTCGGAGATGGGGGCGAGTTTGGAATGTTCACAGATGAACAGAGACTGAGAGAGTTTGTGACCGGGAGGCCGGCTTTGCAGGAGATGATAGAGGATGTGCTGGGGCCTGAGAAGAGTCTAGAAATGAAGATTATATCGGTGAGGGTAACTAAAAGTGTCAATAGAGTGTTTTAAAATAAAATATGACAGATAAATCCCAAATATTCAGGAATAAACTTAACCAATGATTTAAAGCACTGGTATTCAGAAAACTACAACTTATTATTAAAAGAAATTTTTAAAAGACCTAAATAATTGGAAGAACATTCCATGCTCAAGTATTGAAAGACTAAATATCATTGAGATGTCAATTGTACTCAAATTGATATACAGATTCAATGCAATACCGATAGAAATTCTACCAGCATTTTTTAAGTAAATGGAAAACATGATTATCAAATTTATTTGGTAGGGTCAGGGGTCCTGAATAGCCAGAAACATCTTAAAAAGGAAAATCGAAGTTGGAAGACTCTCATTTCCAGACTTCAAGTTGTATCACCTAGCTACAGTGATTAAAAACAGCATGGTACTGGCATAAAGACAGACACATAGACCAATGGAATTGAACTGATGGTTCAGAAACAGACCCTCACATCTATGGTCAAGTGATTTTTGACTAGACTATCAAACCTACCCAGCTTGGGCAGAACAGTCCATTCAACAAATGATGCTGAGAAAACCGGAAATCCATAGTAAAAGAAGGAAAGAAGACCCCTATCTCACACCCTATACAAAAATTAACACAAAATGAATCAAACACCTAAATATAAAAGCAAGAACCATAAAGCTTCTAGAAGAAAATGTAGAAAAATATCTTCACAACCTGGTGGAGATACGAGGACTGAGATGGACTACTGATATTTAATGTATATAGAAGTTTTAATTAGCTTTAAAAGTGTGGAAACATACAGAGTTGATGGTAATATATTATAGTGAGTAACAGCTGGTTTATAAATGGGAATGTGGCTGAAAATGGTAGTCTAGGGATGTAAATGCCAATTGACAGAAAGCTAGAGAATAATTCAGGGACTGAATGGCACAGTGGACCCAGAGGTGGATGAGAATAGTGGTTGATGGTACAGACGCAAGAGTGTCCTTTGTGAGCTAGAGCAGATGTACATCAGTATTGCAGGGTGATGGGAATGTGGAGAAGCATGGGAAAAATACAACTGGAGTGACCTATGGAGTGTGGTTAACAGAAATAATGTAATATTCTTGCATGTATACCAAAGATGTACTGTGCTGATAATGGGGGAATATGGAAAATGTGTGCCAAATGTACACTGTGGACCTGGTAATAATTGGATGATATATCTCATAATCTGTAACAAATATTCCACCAGCATGTGGTGTGTTGATAGAGGGGTGTTGTATGAGAGTTCTGCACATGTGCATGATTGTTTTGTAAGTTTACAAGTTCTGTCATAAAAATATATTTAAAAAATAATAATAGGGTGGGTTGGGGGAAAATACACCAAATGTAAGGTAAGGACTATAATTAGTAGTAAGATTTTGACAATATTCTTTCATAATTTGTGACAAATGTCTCATGATAATGCAAGGTGTTGGTGGAGGGTTGATGTATGGGACCCCTGTATGATGTTATGAATGTTTGCTTTGTAAGTTCACAACTTTTACTATACACTTATTGTTTATGTATGTTCATGTATAAATGATATAAAACTAATAATAATAATGGGTGGGTTGGGGGAAAATACTTTGGTTAGTAGTAATATTTTGAGGATGCTCTTTAATCATTAGGTAAAAATGTTTAACAACAATGCAGGGTGTTGTTGTGGGGTGAGGTATGAGAGCCCTGTATGATGTTTTGTATGTTTGTTTTGTAAGTTCACAACTATTATTATATACTTATTATTTATGTATGTTCATGTATGAGTGATATAACTCAATAAATTAAAAAGAAAATGGTAAACATCTCTGAGCCTCAATGAGCTAATCTGCACTATGACAAGGTTGAGACCAACCACATTATGTTTTGGTCACTTACATTTCCAAACTCTGGTGCTATATAAACATTTTGTTTTCAAAGTCAAGCCAGAAGACGGTAGTGAATTATATAGAGTTATTCATGGGATTTCTTAAGCAATATGAGAAACTAACTTTTGCTAACCTTACAGCAGTTGCTGCTAGAATTGTACCTACCACTGCCAATGATAGCTATCATAGTTACCATTTATTAAATACCTACTGCTAGATATGATGCCAGGTACTTAAATTACATCTTATTATTTTTGATGTATATATTATGATTACAATTTTATTGATGGAGAAAAGAGTTGTGGTAACTTGGCCCAAGGTCATGTAAATCTCAGAGGTGGAGATTGAACTCAGGTTTTCTGATACCAAACCCTGAGTTTTTAATTTTCCTACCTTCTGTGAATGACAGACAGCTCAGTGTTAGTTGTGTGATTTGGAGTGTCCCCGGTCTCTGATGGCCTAATCAAGTCTCATGACTTTAAGCCCCCTTCATACTCTGGCCTATCCCAAAGTTATATCACTAACTCCAAACCTTTTCTGAACACCAGACATGTATGTCCATCTAAGACCTCATACCTCCACAGGATATCTAATTGGCATTTCAAACACAGCATATTTAAGATCAAGCTCTTGATTTCACCCTCCAAATTGCCCTACCCTAAGTCTTCCCAAGCTCAGTAAACAGCAACTCCATTCTTCTTTCTTGACTGGACTAAACACTTGGAGTGATGCTTAGCTACTCTCAATTCTTCAGCAAATCCTGTCACTTCCTCGCAAAACACATTTAAGTTTGATGATATTTTACCACCCTCATTGTTTCCACCATAATCCAAGTTGCCACCATTTCTTGCCTTCATGCTCACAGTAGGTGCTCAATCCATCTCCTTGCTCTACCCTTTCCCCTCACAGGCAGTCTCTTCTCATGCAGCAGTCTTCTTAAACTGTGAGTCAGGCTATGTGACTTTCTGCTGAAAATTCTCCAATCATCTCCCCCATCTCATTCAGAGTAAATTCTATGTCCTTACCATGACTTACAACTTCAGCCCTGACCTCCACTCTCACGGACCTTGCCTCTGCCTTGCCCACTCTGCACCAGACATGCTTGTCTCTTTACTGACTCTTGGACACACCAAGTACACTTTCTTTACTTCCCTTCATACCTGTTGTTCCCCCTGTCCTTACTTTTACCCTAGATGTTCATGCCTCACTCCCTCTCTTCCTTCAGATCTTTGCTCAAATGGCACCTTAACAGAGAGGGCATCCCTGACCATACTTCTAAAATAGTATCTTGTCACTCTTTCCTTTTATGCTGCTTATTTTTCTTAATAGCTGACTTATGATTTACTTGTTTACTATCTTTATCCTCACAAACCACATACACAAATGAATGCAACTACATGAAAGCAGGGACTGTGTTTTGTTCAATGGTGCATCCCAATGCCAAGAAGAATATCTACCACTTAGTAGGCACTTAGTAAATATTTGCAGATGAATGAATGAACAAGTAAAGACTGTAAAATAAAGAAGGAAAGTATACATATTAACTTCAAATAATAAAAACTAACATGAAACTCATTAAAATCTCTGATAGATTTTAGGAATATGGATTATTTTTAACTTGTTTGCTATCTAGAAAATATAACCATATTTTATTTAACTATCAAAACAAGATACCAAGCACGTGAAAAATATTTTCAGTTTTCAAAATATACCCTGACAAAAATATAGCAGGCATAAATATAATTTCTCTTTCTGCCAAAATCAAGAAACAAAGCTATTTTGATATGCAACACCTCCTAATGAAGATAACAACTCCCTATGAAATGTCAAGCATTTGGTTGGAAATAAAGGTATCAGTCCTGGTTTAAAATACTAACTTCTTCGTTGCGGAAAGCCATTTCATGGTTTCTAAACTAATGATAATAAATATACAATCACCTCCAAATTGTGCCAAAACCCACCATCACCACCTCTAAACATTTTTTAAGTTGTAGAAAAGGGAACAACATTTGAAGTCAGAACACCAGAATTTGAGTCCAGGGTTTGTTTTATGAGAAATAAAGGACAAAATCATTGAGAAAGACATTTGCAAGCTGTACAATATTACATATATCTAAGCTTATGAGGATCTCTGATCAATTGTACCACTATCACCAAGAGACTGCAGGATTTATCCATCTTAGATTATTAGCTCAACTGCCTTTTCTTTTCTTATTCCTCAACTCCAAAATGAGGCATCCAAAATATAATATTCTAATTTAGACAATTAGAGATAAACAAAAAATCTACTTTTCCACAGTGGAAGAAATTTATGACTGTAAACCATCCATAAGCCTCTAGGAGAGTCAACAATTCAGCTTGGCATACCTGAACAAATCTGGATGGTTTCTCATTTCAACTTTGCTTCACTGAGGGCCGACTCATAATAGATTTTTCTGACCCATATAAACCTTACCTCTGTCATTTGTTTTTTGCCTGATTCTCCAACCTCTGATTCATTAGTCACTTATTTACTCAATATGTACTTTCCTTGTACCTACTACAAACAGATCATTGTACTAAGTCTCGAGTTTTCCATGTAATTTCATAAATAAATTTTATTTACCTAAGGGCATATAATTACTTAAAATATAAAGAATAATTTGTTAAACTATTTACTCAGTGCACAGATTATAAATATTCATAAAAACAATAACAGATCATAATTTATAAATCACGAGACCCATATTTAAATCCCAACTTTATTGCTCATTCAAAGACTTTTTTTCCTCTGTGTACAACTGAATTCTCTAACTTTAAACATGAGAAAACACTATTGCTTAAGGTAATTTATAAGAAATTATGAAATCTTAATACATAAAACATGAATGTCAAATGAAAATATGTTGATGTATAAGCAAAACTTGGGGTGGTGGTGGAAATGAACTGGAGGCTGAAAGGGGACTGAATTCTAGAACGCAATATTTCTAAAACACTATTTGGCACATACCAGGCAAGCCTGGGACATGCTTTGCACCCCTTCTTCTCAGAACCGTGAAGATTCCCTAGACCACACTTATCCCATTTTCTGAATTTCCTACCTTATCTAATTCCTTAGCTGATCTACACAAAATTGAAGTATTTTGTTAGCTTGTTAGAGGTGGTAAGCTTCTGTACTACAAGTCTTGGAGTTAGGTCCTGAGATGACAATGTCATGGAATCCCAGGCAACAACACTTTCTACAGAAGAAAGAATATTAACTGTTGCCTTATCTGACACTTTACTTAAATTTCAGTTTCCTCTTCCTTACATTTGTGTCCTTCTGCATATCAGTCCTCATACCAAGACTTGCCTGTTCTTCCTGTAAATGTCCCTGTCTGGCACATGCCCAGTCTTCCAAACCTTTGCATCCTTGACTTTTCCAGTCCTGGCTCTCAGCCAGACCATTATCCCTAGTCTAGAATAAAACCTTTCACTCCCAACTACTCTATCTAGCTTCCAAGAGTAAATCAAATTCCCTTCTCCCACCAAAGTGTCATAAATCCAATTTCTAGGAAGTAGCTATTTCAAATAAGAAGAATGAAAAATAAAAAAATGAGGAAAGTATGGTTAGACAGACATAAAGCCTTTGTAGAGCAATAATTATGCAGAAACCGTGACTTGAATAAAACACAGGCACACTGGCAAAAGAGAAAGAAAGAGAGAAAGAAAGAGAAAGAGAAAGAGAAAGAGAAAGGAAGGAAGGAAGGAAGGAAGGAAGGAAGGAAGGAAAGGAGAGAAGAGGGGAAAGAGTGAGGGAAAGAGGGAGAAAGGAAAAAACAGGAAAACTAATCAGTGGGAATGCTATTGGGAAAGAACTTAGATATTTGAAAGTTTAGTTTTCATAGAGTCACAGTTGTAAACATTTACTAACAACACTTTCAAATGCTGAAATGAAAAGCAAAAAGTAGTAAAATTGAGATAAAACTATATAAAAGTATACAAGTCGAATTATGTGCGTATCTTCCAAATGGAAAAAAACAGCAAATAACACTTGCTCATGGAGGTTGCTCCATTATATAACATAAAATTTAAAGGCCTGTAAAAGGAAGCCTGGTAATACGGTTAAAATTAATGGAAAAAGCTTAGATGTAGCAAGAAATTATTTAGAGAGCAGAGGAAGAAATAAAGGGAGAAGAAGTAAGTCAGGTAAAAGAGAAATACAGGATTAGAAAAACTGGTTCACTTACCCATGACCCTGTTATAGAAAGAAAAGGCAGGACCCCGTAAATCTGCCAGCCACATATATTTTGAAAAATATTCTATTTGAAAATCCAGTCAAAGTAGCAAAATCATAGTAAGTGACTATTTGCAAAAAGGATATGAATGTACCAAAATCTTAATAGCTATTTTTCTAATGGGGTTGAAGGGAGTTAAAATGTACAGGGCAGGGGTGGCACTGAACCGCGAGATTGCTTTCCCTTTATTCAATACTATAAATGTCTGGAAAAGAAAACAAAATATGAAAAACAGAATTAGGATATATATAAAAGACATTGTAAGAGAAATGTGAGACCATTATTTAGAAATCACTGCTCCATAAAATAATATGGTTATATACTAATTAGTACCATATGACACGACGATAGGTACTATTTCTTTCTGGGTGCTACAAACTCTCCTAAATTTGATGAATGGCATGAGGATTTAAAGAAGAAAATAAAGAAAATGTATGGTCAATGCCAAAGGAATTCTTAACATCTTTACCAAGTTTTAATATCACTATTTGTCAACTGTATTTTTAATTCACATAAAGCACAAAAATGAGACTTTACTTCTGCAGTTAAAATTTTTCTCTTGAGAACTTCAGGATTTTCCAAGTATGTTCAATACCAGAACTCTTTTGGCACTTGCAAGAAACCTGCTATTATTTCTTCTGTGGAGAGTCACAGAAAGGGAAAAGTCTAGTAGGAAAGTATAAATATGCTAACAATCAAGGTACCTTTAATAGAATTAGAGAGCATAAAGAGGTAATTAGATTCTGCTCATGGAAACAGAAAGCCAGCTCTTCATAAATGGTTCCTGGTTTTCACTTTTTGCTTCCCTGCCTTGTAAGAGAATCAGTTCAATTTTCACTCTTTTTAAGAATATGATTGGTATTCGAGAGGGCAAATAGCTTTCTGCACTTCCTCAATCCCCCGCTGCCGGTTGCCTTCTCAGTTCTCTGTGTCTCACAGAGATAGGGGTTCAGATGGGAGCTTCTAGAAGACTTCTAGGACAATGGGCTCATTACATGGTCAGTGATCTTAGACAGAGGGGAGGGGACCAACACTCTTTACCAGACCCCCTGGAATTAGCACTAAAGCAATTAGTTAGTAGGGGAGGTAAAGGTAACTTGACTAAGAACTCACTTTCTTATTGATATAGTACGGGTCCAGGTCTTCCAGGGGCTCTGACACCATCTCTGGAGGAATGTCTCCATAGATGAATGGAAGGGATTTTCCTGCTTCCAAGTCACTATTTGGCTTTGGGCCATTTTCATCATCCTCATCCTTGCGCTCTTGTTTGGGTCTCTTGGCTTTCTCTTCTGCAATGCGTTGTTCAATAGCAGCAAGAGATTCCCTGGTGAAGAAGCGGAAGCTGTCAGGTCCTGGTGGTACCAGCACTGACTGTGCCATCTTTTCATCCTGCTCCTTTAATCACTGTTTAGCTCCTTGAATAAGAAAGTGCTAGAGAAATGGGGGAAAAAAGCAACAGCCATTAGGACAAAAGGTGACTGTGGCAGTTACATGAGACTGAGATAAAATATATAAGCCAATATATCTATAACATTTCTAAAAGGAAGCTGTATTTGGCGTCAGAGAATTCTCATACATTCATTCATGTGTTTGCATGGAGATCTATCTTGCACATTTGGTAGGTGTCTGTCTATTAGGTGATCTAGCCTCCCACACCAAAATGTTTTAAATGATTGTGTCTCTTGGGGTAAATTATCTAATTCAGAGCTCAGAAATGGAGGATCCTGGTTTGTGCTTGCTGTTTCACTTGTGTGAATATTTTGGCAGCCATCTTTTCCATCATCCTTTCTGAAAAAACATCAGACATCTAAAATAAGAGATGAAAAATCACACGAAATTGTAGCACATGGGCTGTGCGAGGATCCTGCATGTATCTCTCAATCCCCCCTCCCCACCCCCGTTCCCTTTGGCCCACTTTACCAGCTTTTCAGTGCTTATTCAAAATCAATGTACCTGGTAAAGAGTTCTGGGAATTTTGAAATCCCTGGCTACAGAAACATAGGTAGATACGGCTTGAAAGCAAAGGGGTGGGAGAAGGAGGAAGGGATGCCTGATTGTTTATAGAATTGCTCGGAAGCTGCACAGGAAGGGACCCAGCTCCTGCCAAACCAGGCAGGAAGACACCCACGTCAGAGGTCTGTAGACCCCCTGGCTTAGCAAGCTGCTGCTAACTAGTGCAATTGTTTCTCAAATTAACAAAATTGCAGCACCTTAGGAAATATTGTAGGGATAGCCCGTTTCCTCAAATAGTACCCATTTCACAAAAATCCAGCATAGCAGTCTAAGAGTATCCATTTCGGAATTTGGACTTGGGGGAAAAAAAAGTTTAAGGTAGTTTTAAACAAACTCCTATTATATGGGTCTTTGCTATAGCACAAATTGAGTTTCACTGATACTCTACTTATATTTTATTATACTAAAGTATATAACTCACAGAGGACAAGTCATACCAAATGTTATCTCTGAACCTGCAGCTAGAGTTTCTATTCCGTATTTAAAACAATACAACCAAAAGTCTTAACCCCTTGCACGCCATCTATGCAAAATCATTTGCCTATTTTTTCTTCTTTAAAAAAAAATCAACCCATTTCAACCCCTGCATCACAAGAATGAGAGCTGCCATTTAAATATACGAAATGCATTTTCTACAAGTAAAATTCATTAATATCCAGTTCATCTCTGCAGCATTGCCAGATAAAACAGAGGGAAGTCTAAAAATACATAAGCTACTGTACCATTTTAAAACATTCTCTTTTGAAGTAGCCAGGATCCTTTAGGCATCAGCAGGGCTGCAGTGAGTTCATATTACAGCCTGTCCTCTCAGTATCACAGTGTCTTCATAACATCCCTCCTTTTCCTCACCCATCCCTAGAGCCCTCTCCTGCCTAGCTACAGGCAAAGGCATGAAGATGGTCCCTGCACTCTCGGGGGAGGAAACTGCCATGCCTGGATGCTCTAATAGAAGAGACAAGCTAAAACATGCAGCCAGCAGCTCCAAAATGAAAGTGGTCCCTCTGAATATTCCCCAAGGATTCTACAGTAAAGGTAGAGGAGCATCACAGAGAAGAAGCGTAAGAAGAATAGTAAAACATTACCCCTGCAGAATCTTTTACACCCAGAGTTTGGGATTGATAAGCTGGCACCAAGAAGACTGCAGCTAAAATTCCATCATGATTTTTTTCTTTTTCTTTTTTTTTCTTTTTTCTTTCTTTTTTTTTTAAATTCTCCTTCAAAGACCACACCTAACTTCCTGTAAAAGGATTCTGGTAACTGAAGTAAGAACCGGCATTTCCTGTGCGAGGACTACAAAGTGGCATTGTTCTAACTACCACTAGAGGGCGGGGGGAAAGTGAAGAGAGACACCTTCATAGTATATACACTAAGCAGCCCAAAGCCTTCAGTACAGGCTTTATATAGAACAGAAACGAGACTTTGCTTATTTCATCGATTAATTTTGTTAACGGATGATGCTTCTGTTCATGCTTTTGATTTGCTATGCCAGAAAGTCATTCAATCAATATAAGAAATTCAGATTAAAAGTAAGGAGACAGTAAATAGTGAAGGGTTAAAAATAAAAATTCATATATAAATGCAATTATATTAATGAAAGTCTTACAAAAGTAGAATTTAACATTATCTTCAGCCCCAGAGTATCTGAAATCCAATAAAGTTCTTTGCTAATTCCAAGAAAGAGATGTCATACCAAGTTACCTTTCCCCAGGAATGAAAAATTAACCCGATGCTATAGCATTCTTATTTTTATCTTTGATTTAAATGACTTAAAAGCAACCAGAAAAGAATAACTGAAAAGCCAGTGAGATCCTAAGTCCTAGTCTTTCAGCTAATAATATAGCTAACATTTGAGGCTCACCATGTGCCAGGCACTGGGCTAAGTTCTTTGCATGCACTATATCATTCCATCTTCCCAACAATCCTATCATATAAGTGCTCTCATGATCCCTGTTTGAAAACTGAGGAAATAATGTACACGGGGGTTAAGAAAAGTGGCCTGAGATTGTAAAATCAGGATTCAAACTCAAAGCTTGCTTGATCCCAATAATCTGTGAACATTATTCAGACAGTCATAAAAAGAAACACCTGCTCATCTAAATAAAGCCTAAAGAAAGGATTAAATTAAAATCAGGCAGTAGCACTAATAATAATCCTAAACAATTCTAATTATTAAATCAATATATTCTGCATATTTTCTAGTCTATTTTCATTAGAAAATCTATTTGTTGGAAAACAACAAAGGGAAGGTATAGCCAGAAAGATTTTTTAGTGACTCTAGTAGTTCTCTTTTGATTTATAAAAGACTGAATCAAACTGATTTAAGCAAAGAAAAAAAAAGAGAGGGAGATTTAATGTTTCATGTAACTCAACACTTTATATTAGGCATGGGGTGATTCAGGAGCTCAACTGATATTACAGCACCTAGTTACACTGTAACCTTTGGCTCTGATGTCCACAGTGATAGCTTTTCTAGGGATTCTTTCCTTGTTCTAGTAAGATGCTGTAGTAGCTCTAGTCTCCCAATTTCCTAGACTTAAGTCCAGTGGGAACAAAGACAGAAAAAAATCTCACCACATCTTACTGGCTTAGTTGAGTCACAGGCTCATGCCTGGAATAACTACTCTGTCCAGGGGAATGTCGTGGTTGGATTGGCCTCCGCTAAGCCACATGCTTGACCCTTGGAACTAGACGGCAACCTTGCTTGAAGCTATGAACAGATGGATTGGTGGTGGTGGTGGTGGTACAGAGGCTATTCTTCAAAAGCAAAGTTGGGGTGCTACTACAGGAATAAAGGGGAATTGGTCCTGGGCAGCAAAAACAAAGAAGGTTTGTTAATGCTGGCAATGTAAAATGGTGCAGCCTCTGTGGAAGACAGTTTGACAGTTCCTCAAAAAGTTAAGTATAGAATCACCATATGACCGGCAATCCCACTACTAGGCATACATGCCCAAAAGAACTCAAAGCAGGAACTCAAACAGATATTTGCACACCAATGTTCATAGGAACATTATTCACAATTGCCTGTGGTATATACATACAATTGAATATTATTCAAACGTGACAAAGAATTAAGTTCTGATACATTAACAATATGGATGAACTATGAAGATGTCATGTTGAGGGAAATAAGCCAGACACAAAAGAACAAATATTGTATGGTTTCACTGATATAAAATAATTAGAATAAGTAAACTCATAGAGTCAGAATCTAGAATATAGGTTAACAGGGAATGGAGTGGGGATAAGGAATACAGAGTTAAGGCTTAAAATGAACAGAGTTCTTATTTGGAAGGATGGAAATGTTTTGCCAATGGATGATGGTGTTGGTTGTGCAACATTGTGAACGTAATTTACAGCGCTGAAATATATATCTGAATGTGGATGAAAGGGGAAATGTTAGGTTATAAATATGGTAACAGAGTGAATTTTCTTTTAAATCCATGAAACTGGACTACATAGTGAAACTTAAGTTTAAAAATGGACTATAGTTAATACTAATTGTAACAAATGTACCACACCAAAGCGATGTGCTAATAATAAGGGGGTATATAGGAATCCTGTATTTTATGCAAGATTACTCTGTACATCCACAAATTAAAATAAAAAAAATTAAAAACAACAAAAATAAACCAGTGGCGCCTTCTAATCTCATAACAGTCACCTATGCAGTTACTCTATACTTGGAGAGTAACATTATCAGCACCAGGATATATATATCTTCCATGTATACCATCTCAGAGACCATGCAAGATATTTAGCAGATTCCTTCCCCAGAATAAGTTGTCATTCAATTGGAAGTAGTGGAGTCAGAATTTGAACTTATATTGTCTTGCTAGAGTCCAGGTTCCTAACCATCCTGCAGTGCTTCTCAAGCCTTTTTGCCAGAGTTATTCAACATCAGGCAAACACCAAAATATGTGCCATTTCTTTCATATTACTTGTAGGGTCATCCCTTTCTTTCACATTGATCCGAGCCGGTGAGCATGGTGGAATGCTAACAACCATTGTCTTAGAATATTTAAAAGGGTGAACACAAAATTTTTACTGAAATATCTAAGACTTACAATGAGAAACACCTAAATATTTTTTCAATCTCAAAGAGTTTGTGTACTATAGATTTGAAATGAGAATTACAGTCCTTTTTTCTAATCTCCCAATATGTGATTTTCAGAAATCATGCACATAGTTTTTAAAATTTGATTTTTTTAAATTAGAAAAGTTTTAGGTTTACCAAAATATCATGCATAAAATACAGGGTTTCCAAATGACATCCGATGATTAATATCTTGTATTAGAGTGGTTCATTTGTTACAATTGATGAGAGCATTTTTATAATTGTACTATTAACTATAGTCCATGGTTTACATTAGGGTGCACTGTGTTGTACAGCCCTATGTTGTTTTAAAATATTTTATTCTAGTATAACCTAAAATTTCTCCTTTAAACCACTTTCAAAAATATAATTCAGTGCCCTTAATTATGTTCACAATGTTGTGCTATGATAACTGCCATCCATTACCAAAACTTTTCCATCCCTCCAAATGGAAATTCTGTACAATTTAAGCATTAACTCCCTGTTCCCTAGCCTCATCCCAGCCCCTGGTAACCTATATTCTAGATTCTGACTCTATGAATTTTATATCAGTGATATCATACATATTAGTCATTTTGTGTCTGGCTTATTTCACTCAAAATGATGTCATCAAGGTTCATCCATCTTGTTGCATGTATCAGAACTTCATTCCTTGTTACAGCTGAATTATATTACTTTGTATAAATATGACTTGCTTTATTTATCCATTCATTGATTGATGGACGCTTGAGTTGCTTCTCTCTTTTGGCAATTGTGAATAATGTCGCCATGAACATTGGTGTGCAAATATCTGAGTTGCTGCTTTCAATTCTTTGGGGAATATACCTAGAAGTGGGATTGCCAGGTCATAAGGTAATTCTATATTTAACTTTCTGACAAATTGCCATACTGTCTTCCACAGCAACTGTACCATTTTACATTCCCACCAGCAAGGAATGGGTTTTCCTCTTTCTCCATGTCTTCTCCAACACTTGTAGCTTTCAGTTTTTTTTTTTTTAATAGGAGCCATTTTAATGAGTATGAAACGGTATTTCATTGTGGTTTTGAGTTAATGCACTTTAGGTTTTCTTCCACTTGCTCTGAGCCTTGTTAATACTGATATTCAATGAGAATGCCAGATGGCATAAACTACCTCACATTCTTAAACTTCATTCAGTTGCCTTGTTTTCAGACAGAAGTGTTTATAACTTTTATTTTTTTTATTTTTATTTTTTTTAAAGATTTATTTATTTTATTACATATCTCCCCTTCCCCCCCGTTGCGGCGACGCGCCGAGACTTGGTCACTGCGCAGGCGCGGCTTTCCCCGCTTGTGGGCGGCTTCTGCTTCCATCACGGCCGGCTCCAGTTCGCGGGTGGCTGGCTGTGCTCGATTTGCAGGCGACCTGCCCTG
>PVKH010013893.1:0-16685 GCA_004027955.1 Chaetophractus vellerosus
TGGTCTTGCGTGCTGTATAAATATCATTTCTCACATGTGCCATACATGAAAAAGACTGGGAAGCCCTTTCTATTGGAAGGCAGCATGGTCAAATGGAAATAAAATTCCTTTGGACGCAAACAGAAGTCCTAGTTGTCCAGATTACCTCCCCGCTCCTTCTAAGCTTTGGCTCAGACTATTCCCCTTGATTAGGCATCTACATATCCTTTAGGATTCTGATAAGGCAAAACATCCATTGGAAGCTGTGTCAGTCAGACTCTGGTCAGGAGACAGAATCCATACCAGTTACTTTAACAGAGAGAGTTTAATATAAAGATTTATTAACTAATTATTGAACTAAGAAGGCAAAAAGAACTCAGACATCACAGATAGAAAGCAGCCCCCCACAAGCGGGGAAAGCCGCGCCTGCGCAGTGACCAAGTCTCGGCGCGTCGCCGCACGGGGGGGGGGGGGGGGGGGGGGGGGAGAAGAAAAAAAAAAAAAAAAACTTTAAAAAAAAAAAAAAAAAAAAAAAAAGAAAGCAGCTACTCCCCTAGGGCTGGGGCACAAAGAGAAGAGGTTGGAAGTATTAAAATTTTAGGGCTTGGAGGAGGGGTCCTGTCCGAGGCTGTATGGCTGGTACTGGAATCCCTGAGCTCAGAAGAGGAGGGGCACTGACTGGCTGGAGCGTGTGTTTCCAAGGGGGCATAGTTAGGTTGGTTCTGTGAGTCTTGGAGAAAATGAGAACTGGACTCAGTTGCTGCCACTGGAACCAACTGCTCTGCCAGAGTGAAGAAGCAAGGCTGTGGGCACTCCACATAGGAGTGGAAGGAAAGCAGAGTAAGCCAAAAGTAACCCAACAAGAGGGGAGCACCCTTATCTCCCCTCTAGCTTTGCAGGCTCACTCACAGAGTCATGTGGAAAAGCAGAAATGCGGCTTTCCCAGCCTTAGCATCACAAAGGAGAGTCTGAAAAGCTAGGTTTGAAACGAAGAGGTAGGAGCTTATTAATGGATCCCGAAGTCCCCCACACCTTCAGTACCCTCTCCTTGCTGAAAGCAAAGAGCCTCCTCCCTGAAGCTATGGTCTGCTCATGTCATGCTGTTTATTAACACTCTGTGCATTTGTCTTTTCCCCTTTAGACAATAAGCTATTTGGGAGCATGCATCATATTTTATTTATCTCTATGTCCTCAAACATTCCAGAACCCATCTCATAGTTGATGTTCATTAATTGTTTGTAAATTAGCTGCCTGGATGGAAAAATGAACAGAGCGAGCAAGCAAACACAGAAGCCAAAGGGCATTATCCTGATCAGAAATTTAGAAACCAAGGTAGAAGATGGTTAAAGAGACTCTTTTTTTTTTTTTAAAGATTTATTTATTTTATTACATATCTCCCCTTCCCCCCCGTTGCGGCGACGCGCCGAGACTTGGTCACTGCGCAGGCGCGGCTTTCCCCGCTTGTGGGCGGCTTCTGCTTCCATCACAGCCGGCTCCAGTTCGCGGGTGGCTGGCTGTGCTCGATTTGCAGGCGACCTGCCCTGCCCGTGGCAGCTTTTTGCCCTGCCCACGGTGGCTCCGGCCCGCCCATGGCGGCTTGCCATTCTCAAGGCGGTCTGCCCGCTAGGAGAGGTCCCCGGGAACTGAACCCAGGGCCTCCCATGTGGTTTCCCAGCGAGCTCTTTATCCACTGAGCTATCTAGCCGGGCCCTAAAGAGACTCTTGATGTCCTGATGTCTTGGATCCACCCTGCCCTTCCCAGTGGATGTTTGTAACTTGTGGCAAAAGGAGTTGTTCCTGCAGGAAGCATTCAGGCAGGAAGGGAAGGCAGAGTTGCCCAGAGAACCCCATGGTGGGATGGGAGGATGATCAAACACCTGCAGGAGAATGTGCAGGGGAAATGACTAGCCAGATTGAGGCCCCTTGCCAGGGCCGCTGATGAAGGTCCTGGGATAAAGGGCAGAAGTAGCATCCCTTAGCATGGGGTACTGAGGTCTTTATAGCCAGGCCCCTGCCCATTCCTCCTGTTACCTTGTTTAACATTCAGCTCCTGTTCTGCTCCTCCCATTACTCACTCCCTGTAGCTTTCCTCTACCGGAAACCCCAGCTCTACTCACCTGATTAAGTCTTAGTTAGGCAGAAAAAGTCAAATCTTGTCTTCTCTTCCAGTTCTTCTGCCTTCCAAGCTGTTCTTTATTGTAAGCATCTGTGGCTCCCTACTATTTTCCCAAATCAAAGGTAGCACACTGGAGGGATTCATCCAGGTCCTGGACGCTGGGTGTGAACCCTGACTTGGCACTTACCAGCTGGGCATCTTACTTCGCTCTGCCCCAGTTCTCTCATTTGAAAGAATAGTTACTGCAATGCTGCCTACTAAGTAGGGTATTTGTACCCATTACAACACATAAAGTTTCTTGGTTGCTTAGAACATTGGCTAACACAGACTACAATCATACCGTTAATTATGGTTGTTATCACAGTGGATTGTGATAGCTTCTTTAAGTGAAATCTCCCTAAGTCTTGGCAGGGAATTTTACTTGTTTATTGTTGTCTTCCCGAGGTTTTGCACACGGTAAGTGCTCAATGAACACCAGAAAGAAAGAATGAATTAGACGTTTGATTACGTGGCTTGCCCAGAGCCTAAAGGGTTTACTTAGTGGAACTGCCGGTCTCATAAGCGTTGAACAGAAAATTTTTGTTGCTGAAAATGTTTCTACACGGGAGAAGCACATTTTTAACATCACTAAGAATTCCTTGAGGAATTGCCTCACAGTGAGCATCAGAGTCCCCTGCAGGACTATAAATACAGATCCTATTAGGCAGGGCTCTTTTGGTTGACAGGGATAAAAAAAATCAACTGGAAATAACTTAGAGAAAGGGTGGATCTATGGGAAGATGCTGGGATATTGATGAATAGCTGCAGAAAACCACTAAGCTTGGGGATCAGTTGGATCCAAAGAATTTCACTTTTTTCTATCTCTTATTTCAGCTGATCATTCTCTGAAATCCTGTTATTTTTGTTTTGCATCATTACAAATGTACAGCCATCTCCTCTACTGGAATGAACATGGCTCTAGAGCAGGGTCATTGCATTCATTTTGTATTGCTGCTATGACAAATGTCCATAAAATTAGTGGCTCAAAACAAAGGTCGTAAGTCTGCACTGGGTTTTGTGGGGCTGACAGTGAGGTGTTGGTAAGGCCGAGTTCCTTCTGGAGGCTCTAGAGGAGACGTCTCCTAGACTTTTCTAGCTTCTAAGGGCCACCTGCGTTCTTTGGCATTCCAAAGCCAGCAGCACAGCTTCTTCCAATCCCTCTCTCTGACCCTCCTCTACCCCTCTTAGAAGAACTTTTGTGATGACATTGGGCCCCCCTGGGTAATCCCAGGATATTCCCTATTGCAAAAGCCTAGACTTGATCACATCTTTTGCTATGTCCTTTTTGCTATGAAAGCCAACATTCTTAGGTTCTGGGGATTCAAGTGTGGGTATCTTTGGGGGCTGTTATTCTGCCGAAACCCAGCATTGGCTATCTCCAGAGTCAGCACAATGTCTAGCATGTAGTAGCATGAAAAAGATCATTGGTTGGATGAATTAACAAAAGAATAAATGTACCTCTCCATGCATCATTTTTTATCTTTCCCTTCAAACAGGCTTTTTCCCTATGCAGAAAAATACAGCGGTTGACAGTTCCTGAACCTTATTATCCCCAGCTACTATACCTGGAAAGAGGCCTAATTCCTTCCTAAGTTCCAGTTGAAAAGTCTGGGAAAGGCATCTAATCAGCCTTGATTGGCTCACATACTCGTATCTGGACTAGTCGACTGTAGGAAAGCATGCCATCTGACTCATGATGGCTCTTCAGCCTGGCTAGGGTAAGGATAGAAGTAGACACACACTACTGGGAATTCTCTTCCTTAAAGTGGGAAGGGCTGATTCTAGACAGGTGCAATACTTTACTACAGAGATGCTGTAGGAACTTGTGGGTAAGTTATTCCTAAATTGGGAAAGTCATCATCTGAAAGTTGCTACTTGGCTATTTATGCTCATTTATTCCCTGTAGGAAATTATTTTCTAATGATTTCTCCCCTTTGCCTAAAAATAGATCATTGCACAAGAATGGCAGCTAGACCACAGTTATGGTTACAAAGGTTCTTACAGTGTTTTTTTTAATTATCAGACCCAACACCCCTCTTATTAAAAATAATGTGTAACCCATTTTACAATCTTGAATGGAATTCCATAAATAATATATACACCTGCACAATTTCAGAAATTCAATAAATGCCCCAGCTGTAATATAAAAGAGAAAGTAATTTATAATAAAATAATTTGTATTTCAATATGTCAGTTATCAAGCACAGCTATACTATAAACTAGAAAACTCCCCCACCAAATTCCAAAATGCCTTTAGGAGACAGTCCCACCCTTGTTAAAACCACTTCTCTACATAATCCAGTTCTGCTACACTTCATATGTGAATAACTCCGACCCCCATACTACACCATTAATTCCTAGGGACCATACTGCCATGATCCTTATGGAACTTCCTCCTACTTGGAGCTATCTTGTTCAGTTATTTGTTAGCTTAATTATTGGCTCTCTCTTCTACAAGCTCCATGCTGGCAGGGATTTTGTGTGTCTTTTTCAGTGCCTAGCACACAGTGGAAATTCAATAAATGTCTGTTGAACAAATGAATGAATGAATGTTCCTTTTGATGACACAAAGCACTTAAAAGCTTGCAAGACCCTCAAAAAAGTTTGTTGACCCCAAGACCCAAGGAGGGTGTAACAGAGCCAGTAAGTGGAGAGACCCAGGCCTCCTGACTCCCAACCCAGTGTCCTTTCTATTTGATGACAATGAGACTTTTGCTCTTTATCCTAACAAATCAGGCAAGGGAGATTTCTATGTGACCATTTCTGATGAAGATGAGACATACTTAGCATATCCTAGCTGGGATGTGATAGCATTCAAGAATTTTTTCTTCCTTTTTACATCAGCCTTCTGCATCTGTCCCATATAACCCCACACTTCACACTCTGGGATGCTAAAATAGTGCTTTCTCTATAGTAATTACCAACACAGCAAATGCTTTCTTTTTCTTTCTTTCTTTCTTTTTTTTTTTTCCCCAACCTTCCAAAAAGGCACATTTCTTGTTGGGAAGAAAGTCAGGGTGTATTTTACAGATGGCATGAGAAAGGAAATAGTGACAGAGACTACAAATTGCTGAAAATGACATTTGCCAAGGGCTACTTTGCAATATTAGCTTATGAATTTTGCCAGCTCAGTAATGTTTTAGCAGTAGCACACCACTTGGAGGTTTTTCTTGTTTATTCCATTCAAAGAGATGTTGCATCTTAACAGCATACAAAGCAATATCTAACAGCAGTTGGGTCTGCTCAGATTTAGAAGTGAGCTGAGAGAGCAGTTTATATTTGCTTTTGATTTCTCCATGTGAAAGGAATGCAGTGATTATTTCCAGCAACTTTGAAAGTCATATTCTAAAAACCAGAGAAATAAAAGTGGGAAAGAAACACAGGTGCATTTAAGGAAGAACAAGAGCAGGAGAAAGTCAATGATTTGTTGCTGGAAGCCACTGACCCATTTACAATTTACTTCAAGCCAAGAAACAAAGCCTGTAAACTCACCCAAAACCAGTGTAGAAATGAGTTAGTAAAGGAAATATTTCAAGCGTAGCTTAAGCTTGGGTCTTAAGAAGTCAAGTTCTGCTTTCTTCCTGATCTCATTGTATTCATCAAATCTTGCAAAGATCTTGGCTTTTTTCTTGATTCACAAGAGAGACTCCCTATACTGAAAATAGCACCATATCCTACGTGTGTTTTCTATATGGTGAAGGAATCCAAATGTTTAAATAAATGGATTGTTTCCTAACATCTAATGATCATTCTAAGTCAGAAAGACTAAAAATTTTAAGCTTGATGATAGTCCAACTATATCATGCTGCATAGGCTGAAAGAAACGTAAAAACATTAAATATCAAGCTGGAAGTGGCCTTGACCATCTGGTAGACCAAAACTGTTTTGTTTGTTTATTGTTTGTTTGCCTGTAGGGAAACCAATGTCCACAAAGAAGAAGTGACCTGTCAAAGGTCCTCATGTGAGTTAAAAGGCAGATCTTAAATTGTAAAGTGGTGTAGAAGCCTAAAGCCATGCTTCTCCTTTTATTAGCAGTGCACTCTTTAGGAAGTTACTGAATTTTTCTGTGCATCAATTTTCTCATCTGTATAATGAAGGAGCTGTAACAGTGTCCATCTCACAGGGTTGGTGGGGAGGACTGAACACTGTAAAGCAAATAACGTTCTCAGTGTGATACTTGGCACATATGAGACACTCAAAAAATAGTGCCTCTTATTATTTATATTGTCATCATCATCACCATGATTAGATTTATTCCCAGCTCTGGGTCTTGCTCTGGCATCAAAAGTGTCATTCCTAAAGTTTGGAACACAGAAGAATCCTAGTAGGGAAAGATATTGAAACTTGGATGAGATGTCTCCACAACACGTCTATACTACATCAAAATTTAGCCAGTGCAGAATTATCTCTTATTTAGGCATCACACATGTACGACAATGTTTAATCCTTCAAATCCTTCAATAACCAAACAGAGATTTTTAATGCAAGTATTTGGTTCATGTTTTTTTTTTTTTAATTAGGGAGTGGTACTTTCTTACTCTATTGAACCAGCAGATTTGGTCTCTTTTCTTTTCTTTAAGCTTTATTTTTATTTATTTAACCCCCCACCCCCATTGCTTGCGTTCACTGTCTGCTCGCTGTGTCTTTTCGTTGTGTGCTCATCTCCTTTTTAGGATGCACTGAGAATCGAACCCAGAACCTCCCATGTGGGAGGGAGGCGCCCAATGGCTTGAGCCACTTCCACTCTCGTCTCTTTTCTTTTTAATTATTAGGAGAAATGTCAATGGAGAAACGACCATCTTGGACGCCTAGGACTGAATTACAAACATTAAACATCTATTTTACTCAAACTGCCGGTAGCACAGCTGAGAAGACAAATCCCCCTGTGGTTTACCTAAACCACAGTGAAGGGATGAAGAAATAATGCCAAGGCAAGTCACCACGTAGCTCTATGGATGTCCAGGGTCCCTAGCCAGTTTGTTCTCCATCGTCCTGAGTCTAGCTTCCTGACTGAGATGTAAGAAATGGAAGCTTTGTTAGACACACATCAGAACACCAGATTAAAAAGATGGTGCTTCCCTGCTCTTGTTGTGAACACAAGCTTGTTAAGGAATTTGTGTGAAGTTACTGTATGTGAACCATCTGAATGTAACTAGCCAGAAGAGATGGTCTAATAAACAGTGAGCTCTAGTACGGTAGGGACCTAGTCAACTTTTTTTATTGCTACATTCTCAGCACCTGGAAGTGGCACACATAGGTTAATGAATATGTTGTGAACGCACTGAAGGTATGAAACCACCTCCCCTGGACCAGGCACTCAGCATACACTGTCTCATCTGATCCCGAGGCAACTCTGCCTGGGCGATGAGCTCCACTTCACAGATAAGGAAAGTGAGGGTCAGGGATGATGTCACTTCACCACAGCCATTCAGTGGGAAAGCAGAAAAGGCACAATGTGAACTCAGACGTGACAACAAAGTCAGTAGTTCTCCCACTTATACACACGATCACAACTATCTTGCTGTAAGGACAGAATTTCACTTCAAGAGAAGGAAGAACTTCTGAACACAGATTGCCTCTGAAAACAGTGAGCTCCCAACCGTCAGCTTTACGCTAGCAGAGGCTATTTTGGGAGGAGGATTTCAAGCTTTGGACTTGGCGGAGATTGCTGGCCAAGATAACTTTTCATGTCTTCTCCATTTTTGAGACATCACTCATTCATTCATTCATTCATTCATTCATTCATACTTTTATTCGTTTCCTTTTGGTAAGCATGCATGATAAAAAATATTTTCGGGCCCGGCTAGAGAGCTCAGTGGATAAAGAGCGCGCTGGGGTACCACATGGGAGGCCCCGGGTTCGGTTCCCGGGGACCTCTCCGAGCGGGCAGACGGCCTTGAGAAAGGCAAGCCGCCATGGGCGGAGCAGAGCCGCCGTGGGCAAGGCAAAAAGCCGCCACGGGCAGGGCGGAGCCCCCACGGGCATGGCAAAGTCACCCGTGAAAAAGCGGAGCTGCCGCTTGCGAACCGCCGTGGAAGCCAGGCAGCCCGCAAAAAACATGGAGGACTGCTGCCCGCAAACATGGAGCAGAGCCGCCCGTGAAAGCGGAATGGAGCCACCCTCGAACAGAGCGAGCCGCCGCCGCGGAGGGCCAACTCGGTGCGTCGCCGCAAAGACGGGGGGGAGACAAGTAGCAGACATAGAAAGACACAGAAGAAAGGACACACAGCAAGAGCAAGCAGAAAGTGGGGGAGGATATGTAATAAATAAAAAATAAATCTTAAAAAAAAATTTTCAATATTAGGACCAGAAGTAGCTATGCTTCTTGCAAATAGCTAGTTTGCTTTTATTTGTGGATGGTATAAATTGTGAACTGGTTATATCTATCTATATCTATGTCTATGTCTATGATTATGTCTAAATCTATATCTCTATCTGAGACTCTATCTCTATGTCTGTATCTATCATCTACATTTATATCTCATCTGTCACCCATTTATCTATCTGTCTGTCTGTCTATTGATGTTTCCACGTTCACAAAAAGTGATACAGGCACATAGTTTAGGATATGATTGTATCAATCATGCACTCTTATTTTTCTATTCAATTCTACATTTGATCTCAACATCTTCATCTTATCCATCTCTTGTTTCTGTGTATATTTTGCAAGTGATATTAAATCCCTCTTTTTTTGGATAAAACGATGGCATGAATATGTGCCTGTGTGTGTGTATGTATCCACAAAAATACCTGCCCACTCCACTTTGCAATTCAATCTGAGCCTTTGAACTCCAGCCAGCACAAAGGGACAGCAATATTGCTGGCGCTAACTTCAATGAGAACCAGCCAAAACAAGCAGGACTGCTGAATGTCCATTTCCCCTATCTCTGATTCAAAGAGCAGCCCATCACAGGATGCTGGCCCAACCTCGCCCTCTCTGGAACGAGGGCTGTTTCTCTCTTGCAAGCTCTAGTGCCCTAAATCTGACTTCCTTGCAGGGGAGGACAGTTCTTGCCTGCCAAGGCTAACTGAGGCCCTTGCACCTGCCGTGCTGTTCCACCTGGCACCTTTGCCAGATCTAGCAGGCTGATCCATTACGCTGACCTGCTAATACCAACGTTAGCATGAGGCTGCCCAGAGCCAAAAGCTGGAAACCAAATCTATAGCAAGGAGCTGCTCAGGCCAGCCAAAATGAACCGGGACTTATTCTATTAGAGAGAATATTCCGTTTGCTCCAATAACGAGAACTCTATTGAAATTGGTTAATTCAATTCTGCCCATCTTATCAGATTTATTTTTAATGAAACTGAACAATAGTTTCATTTGTTATGTTATTAGTTTTCCCAGTAGAAGCAATGAGACTCTAACACTGAAAGCAAAGCAGACAAGCTTTGCCAATGTCTTTGGCTTATCAGTGATGTGTGCCAATTTGGATATTACACAGTGAAATGCCTCTGTCCTCTTCTGGGGCGACTCCCTTGCTCACAGGACTTAGAGCTGGGAGGCCATCTCATGTAACCTCCCTGTGCTTCATCCAATCTCATCATTCCCTTGTAAAAATCCTCTCAGGACTCCAAATCGCCACATTTCTACCAGTTACCAGCTGATTGACATTGGCAAGGTTGTTTAGCATCCCTAAGCCTAATTATTTTTCATTTGCAAAGTGATAATAGCATGAACTACTCCACAGAGGTGTTATAAGAATTGAGCATGATCACAGTGTCCAAATGTGTAATATTTGGCATATAATAAGTTCTCAATAAATGTTGTCATCATCTTTTTCTTTGTGTCATTCTACCTCGCCAGACAACAGTCTCCTTCCAGGCAGGAGAGTGCTTGTTACAGCACTCAATAAATACTTGCTGAGTCAAGTTACTCACTGTGCCCCAAATGTTGAATTCCTCTTATCAGCTCACTTCATTGTTTTTTTCTCTGAACCTTCTCTTACTCTCTCAAGGTTCAGTGTAAACATTCCCTCCCCCAAACACTCTTTACTCTTCAGACTCAGGCTAAGTAACTGGCAAGGGAAACACTCACCTTCTGGTGTATTTGTGTAAGCTCATCCAGATTAAAAACACAACCAAACAAAAAACAAACACTTAATTTGAGCCTCAACTTTAAGATATGACAGCTGTCCTAACTTGGGCTCCCTAGAAGCAGAGCTCTCCTCCTGGGCATCTTAGTTTGCCAGGGCTGCTGTAACAAAGTGACACAAGCTAGGTGGCTTAAACAACAGAAATTTATTGTCTCACACTTCTGGAGGGTGGAAGTTGAAAATCAAGATAAGGAAAGAATGTGTTCTGTGCCTCACCCCTGACTTCTCCTGGATGGGTGGCAATTCCTGGTGTTCTTGGGTTGCTTCCATCATACGGCTGGCTCTCTCTCTCTGTTTTCTGTCTATGTTCAGATTTTCTCTCCTTATAAAGAGATCAGTCATGTTGGATCAGGGCCCACATCTTAACTCATCACATCCTCAAAGATCCTATTTGCAGGACCAGGGCTTAGGACTTGAAAACGTCCTCTTGGGGGATATTTAGAGTGAGGACACTCAGGAGAAAGCTGTAAAGGAGTGAGAGAAGAAGAAAATGGTGCAAATATATGGTTTCAGGAGAAGTCTAGCCTTAGCCTGATCCTGAGGGATCTCTGGACCACAGAGTTTTCAACCTACAGGAAAAGGGCTGGGCGGGTCGACACCCACATCAGTCAGGCACTGGTTGGACAGTGGAGAGGTGTGGAAATCCTCCAGGTATCTTCACTGTGGCCCGTGGCAGTCAAGGTCATCCTCCAAGGAAGCATACAGCTGGGAGCCAAACCCGCGGCAGTGAGGGGACAGGGCACTGCCTTCAAGGGGGTGTGAGCAGAGCCCCAAACGTCTCTGCTACAACAGCCAGCATTGGGCCATTGGTCCAGCAACACAAAACTTCCCGGAAACAATAGCAGCAGCAGGCCTGAAGCCAAGAGATGCTTAGAAACAGCTTGGTGGCTTTTAGGAGTTGAGTCATTTATTATTTCTTAGGGTAAAAAAAATCGTGAGGAATTTGCCAGTGCAGCCCTGATACCTTTCCCCTGCCCCCATTTTCATTTTGAACATGTTTAATTGGAGTGCTGTATAATTAATTGCATGTCTATTGCAATATGGTGTTTACTTACAAAGCACTGTGGGCCATGTCAGCGATTAGCCATTTTCTCTGACGTCTGTCGGAGTGCTAATTGCGAGCACACACGGCACCCTTTCCTCGACAAAGACACGTGATTGCGGCACCAAGGTTTCTCCTGATTCCCTGTTGCCTTCATCTGGATGCTCTGGTTGGTTTCAGCAACGCTGATCTAGCAACTCAAGGGAAGAGTTGCCAAGAAAAAGACAAAGATGGTATAAGTTTCTAACCACGGTCCAATTGTATTGTCATCTCAGGGGCAACCCCCCGGAATGTGTTTCTGGCTCTGGAGATTCCAAAGAATCAGACAAACTGTGACCAATAAATTACAGAGCTGGAAATCCTCGGCTCACTTGCAGATCCTGCCAAACAATTTTGCAGGGAGATGTTCTCATTGTACTCCGATTTTAATGCTAATACCCATTTCCATAATTTCTCTGGATCTTTACAGCACTGTTTAATACTTGCCAAAGAAGCAAATGAAGTAGAGAAGGAACATCACAGATGGCTCAGGCTCCCCATTAAGCTGGCACGCTAAGACCTGCTTTGTTTTTTCTCTGGTTTGGGTAGTGATGCTGTTCACAAAGTTAGCCGGCTCTGAAACCTTGCCCAGTTCGCTACAAGGCCTTGAAACCGACTCGTCGGGAGGGAGTGGGGGATGCAGGGAAGAACTTCTGTGACCTGGTCAATGAGGACCTCCACTGAGCAGCTCTGGCTGAGTCCCTGCCTCTCTGTGCCTTGACCTTTGTGCTCCAGGGATGGCCTGTGCTGCCATATGTGGATACTATTACACAGCACCACACCTGTACTTGCTGTTGCATGTCTGGAATGTCCTATCCACATGTCTTCATTCTTCAAGTCTCAGAAACTCTTTTCTGAAGCCCCATGGGCCTAAATAGGCAAGAGTTGGATGAACCGCTATGACAAAGCTGGTCCTCAGTGAATATCTGGAAATGAAGCATAGAGTGGGCCATGATGCCCAATTGTCCGTCTCCCTTACTTTCTCACGGAACCCACATCACATGACAGCACCGTCGCCTGCTCGGCCTTCTCTCCCAGGGGACCTAGACCACCTGAAGAGTTTAGCTAAACTTCCCTGGTTCTCTCTCATAGCCTCGCGATATTTTCCTTTAAATCACTCTTGTATTAGAAAGAATATTCTGGTTGACAGAGACCCAACTCTATCTTTACCGGGTTAAAAGGAAGCTTGAATGGTTCATGAAATAAGGGCAGGAAAGATGGGAAACAGGGAATAAAATGGCATCACGTTTCTCTCCTCCTCATTTCTCATCATTCTCTCTCTCTCTAAGAACTCTAGGCTTTCAAACAAGCTTTCTCCATGAGCTGGAACCAAGGCAGTGATAGCTCTGGCCACTCAGCTGCTTCGTTTTCAGAGGAGAACTAATCCTAGCTCCAGAGCCCCAAATCCCGGGAAAGGGCCCAAAGGCCCATGTCTGGGTCACATGCCCACCCTCTGGGCCAATCACTGGGGCCAGGAGTATGAGGTATTCTGATTGGCTCAGCTGGTGTCAGCTGCCAGCTCTTCACAGCCATTGGCTGGTTGGGCGCCCACGTCCCTCCTTACCTTGGCAATGGAGCTGTCCTCTCAGAGAAAGAGAGAAAGTGGTCAGACACACTCACCAGGAAATGTAGGCCACGGGTTTCACTGAGGATTCAGCACAATTTCTAATTATGTTCTTATTTTTATGTTTATTTGTTGAAAGCCTATCTCTGCCACCAGAGACAGCTCAGCTGATACAGAATAAATGCTTAAGTGAATGTCTGACTTAATTTCACGAGTATTTACAAAATCCTCAAGGCATTAGTCTTCAGGACTGGAGAAAAAGAAAATGGAATTCGTGAGAATCCTCAAGAATTCCCCAAATCATAAGTTATTCTGTGCTTCTCCTAATATTCTATATGTTTTAAAAATAATAATGTATGGCTATAATAAGAAACAGTGAATCCATTTTTTTTCTGTGATAGGGTTATGTTGAAGCAAATGTTTTAGAAGTTTTTTGTAACATCAACAGCAAAATAAATGCATGGTTTATTTGATTATGAACCAATACATTTTGACAAGATTAGCTACTTCAAAAACATGTAAGGACAATCTCTAGCTGACACACACATTTGATTATAAAACACATTACCAAAAATAAACTCCACATAAAAATTATTTTAAAAATTGAAATGTAATGCTATAAATGTATTACCTTATTTAACTTTTAAGTTAGCATCTTTGAGTTGAAATTTTAAAACACAAAACATTAATTGCCCTCTTCCACAGTCCCAATCTTGGTTTTGTGGCAAACAGCCCAGACATGGAAATGCCTTCCCCTTCATGCTGACCCCAGTTGACTTGTTAACAGAATGTCCAAAATCATCTTTGAATTTTAAGTAAGTGCCTTTCCTAGTTTATTGATGAAAACAGGTGTTTTGTTTTAGTTTTGATTTTTGCTTTACAAACCACTGTAGCCCATAATAAATTTTTAAAAAATTATATATCCCCCCCCCTTTCTGCTTGTTCTTGCTGTGTTCATTTTTGCATTCTGTGTCTGCTTATCTCCCCCCGTTGTGGCGACCCGCCGAGTCAGCTCACCGCACGGTCGCTTTGCCTGCTCGCGGGCAGCTTGCCCTGCCCGCGGTGGCTTTGCCCTGCCCGCGGTGGCTTTGCCCTGCCCACGAAGGCTTTCCTGTTGAAGGTGGTCTGCCCGCTCAAGGAGGCCCCGGGAACCGAACCCGGGGCCTCCAATGTGGTAAACCAGCGCCCTACCAATTGAGCTACAGCTGGCCCCCATAATAAATTTTTAACACTAGAATCCACCAGTGGACAATATTGAGTCGTATTTGAATAACGCAATATCCTTATCTTCCAGCAAGATCAACAGCACTCCACAGAAGTACGTGTTGAAATGGACAATTTAAAACTTGCTGTGCTTCTGAAATGTGTGATTTCTTGGAACACCTCCCATAGTATTTGTATATACTTTGCATATAACAATGTTCATAAAGCTTATTTTCCTTTCAAGAATGGCTCGCTGCTAACAGTGGACAAGGCCATGTACACACATTGAAAACATGGCGACAGCCACAGGAAGACTGATTTGTTCATAAATTTCTCTCCCCCACACTTTCATCCTATTCCAGTTTCATGGAAGTCTTTCACTCTGTGTTTCCATGTTTCCTGCTCTTCTTTCCATTTGACGTCTGTGGATTCTTTAGAACCAGTAACATCTTTATGTTGGTTACTAAGCTGAAAGTGTTGAAACAGAATTATAATGCTTTTCCACATTTTTATGAATTTTTTTTTAGGAGGTGCTGGGGATTGAACACAGGACCTTGTACGTAGGAAGCAGGTGCTCAACCACTGAGCTACATCTGTTCCCCAATAAGGATTGTGTTTTTTTAAATGCTTTTTATTCACTTATTAGCTGACTTTGCAGCCTTACTTATTTATTTTTAATTTTTAACTCCCTTCCTTCCCCCCACCCCCAAAAATGGCTCCCTCATCTGTCCGTCTTCCTCAGAAGGCACTGGGAACTGAACCCGGGACCTCCCATGTGGGAGGCGAGGGCCCAACCACTTGAGCCACTTCCACTCCCGAGAGTTGGTTTTTTCATGTTTCTTTGTTTTTAAGAGGTACTGCAGATTGAACCTGGGACCTCGTACATGGGAAACAAGTGCTCAGCCACTTGACCTACATCCACTCTCCATTCTGTAAATTCTTGACTGAATTTTCTCAGGATTTTGAATTTAGAAAATCCCCCCAAAAATGCCAGGAAGAAAAGTGTGCATGAATTCATATCTGGCCTAGGGACTGGCAATCATGGCCTGACCGCTGTGGACTATAACACTTCCTTGACACTAGCTATTGTACAGGAGACAACTAGTTCATGTCTCCTGTATAACAAACACCAAACGCCTGTGTGAGGCCTAAGGTATGTAGCATCGTCCAACTGAGAAGCTGGACAGAACCCAGTCCACACGAGACTGCCCTCATTTCTGACACCAATGGCATGTTTGGGGCAGGGAGAGTTCCCTAACCACCCTGACCTGCTGACAGCAACTGCAAGTTCATGGTGTGGACCAGTAAGTTCTCAGGAGCCTGTAGACTCACTGCACTTCCTTCTGGAGAGGTGGGTCCAGCCAGAGCTTTGTGTCTTCTGCAGAGGTTCCTCCTTCTACCTTTAACATCTGGGGGGCTTTTATTGGTTAGAACACTAGTTGGTATGAAAATGCGGTTTTACTGACCTGCAGACAAATGATTCAGGCTGTGCTCGCCTCCTAGCCCTGGGCAACAATTCTGGACAATGCCAAGGACTTAAAGATATCACCGTCCAGGAAAATCCTACCTTTTTGTTGCTCACGGGCTCCTGGGATGCAATGCCCAAATGAATTAACATTACTGCAAAAGAGTTTGGCCAACTACAGAGTTAGAGGGAAGAGTCCTGCACAAGACCACTGTCACTTCTGACACCAATGACAGATTCCGGGGTTCCCCACAACCACCTTGAATTTGATACTTCACCAGAAGGGCCTACAGAATTCAGTGAATGCTGTTATACTCACGATTGCCTTCTGTTACAGGGATAGGACATAGATTAAAATCAAACAAGGAGTGCTTATTGGGGGTCCAGGAAAAGGTATCAAGCGTGGAGGATTTCTGCCCTTCTCTCCCGGCTGAATCATGGGCAGTGTCACTCTGCTGGTAACGGTGTCCCCTGGCACACACTAGGTATTGCCCACCAGGGATGCCCAGCCAAGCCTCCGTGTTCACAGTTTCTCTTGTGGCTGCATTATGGAGGCATGATTGATGGACTGCCCACCTGGTGGATGTCAGGTCCCAGATCTACTGACCTACCGTATGACCAAAGTCCCCAGCCTAAATCACGCTGCTGCTCTTTCTGATGTGGCTGGGCCCCACCCTAAGACGAGGCCATTCCCTGCCTTAGAGCATGCTGTTAGCCTATCCTGTGTGATCCAAGACCCCCAGAGACAGTCCTATTAGAGACACACTCTACCATGAGTTCAGAGATGACCGCTGAAAAGCCAGTGTTTTGGTCAGCCACAGGCGTGCCTTTTGAAATATACCAAAGATTGGTCGGTCTTTATAAAGGGTATTTATTTGGGGTAGAAGCTTACAGTTACCAGGCCACAAAGCATAAATTTCTTCCCATACCAGAGTCCACGTTTTGGAGGAAGATGGCTGCCGACGTCTCCAGGGTTCAGGCTTCCAGGTTCCTCTGTTCCTGGGGCTGCGTTTCTCTCCGGGCTTAGCTTCTGTTTCCTTCACGAGTTCAGCTGAAGACTATGAGACTCTCTGCGTTGCGTCTCTCCACAAGGCCAGCTGTAGCCTATCCGGCGATCGGCTCACTCCAACATCAGAACTGCTT
>PVKH010013894.1:0-16626 GCA_004027955.1 Chaetophractus vellerosus
CCATCAGTGGATTATCCTCCTTTGCCAGTCACTGCCCCTGTACTCAGGGGGATGTTGCTACTTATCTGGAGAACATGACAGAGATCTCCAAGATGGGAGTTCAGTGTTCTCCCATTTAGTGATTAATGCTTCACTCCATGACCATGGCCCGTGAGCCTTTGAACAATTATGTATGACTTTTATGTATGCTCAGGTGGACAATATTCTTTTAAATAGTATTTAAATTAATATTTTTGGGGGTTTTGACACACCTGCTTCTTGTTAAACTTATATGCATTCATCATTTTTGTTAGTATTTTAAATATCAATAAGCTCTGAATTTATTTATTGAGCTAATATTATTCTGTTTTCTGATATGTGGGATTTCTGGATTTAAACTAATTCCTCACAAAACTGGCTATTTTTTCCCCAACTCTTGAGTTGGGTACTTAGTAAATTTATATTCTAGCTTAGTTCATTTATGTTCTCTGTTGATGTTGTAACAAACAAATGTGTCAAGGATAAAAATGTTGATATGTGATTTTCTCATTTTTCTTCTTTTATCAATAATTTGGGAATGTGTAGAAATACATACTTTTTAATATAGTATACAGATTTTGACATAATTAACAATAATACTCTATAATTCCTCTTTGCCCTTTGATATTTTTCCTTCATTATTTATGGAAAAGTATATATTCAGTAAGACTAAGGGCCATAGAGAAAATCATGTGGCTACTCATCAATAAAATAGAATACAAAAATAGTCTTTCTATTCTAAACAGTAGCCATATCTAAAATTTAAGGTGGTTTTGTTTCCTCACATTAAATGTATCTGGTAAGGGGGAGTATATACTTGGTCAGTATAGAGTGTGTGTAAATAAAAATTAAATTAAAAGTCAAAAGTATGATTTCTGAACAGATTCAGGGAAGGTTTTCTATCTTTCTTAAATTAAGTTTTTATTTGCAAAAGGGACCTGAAATCTAAATATAGCAGTAGGTTCTCAAATAGTTAATTCTAAAATTTAAAATAAATTTGGGGAATATTACATTGCATCAACCATTGTGCTTTATCCTCTTTAAGATTTTCTTCTTCGGAGGTGTTCAATAAAGCACCTACTATATTTTCAATCAAATATGTTTGGATGTAGTACAAGCTCACAAATCTAAGTGTCAGGTGTATCTTAATGCAGCTTAATTTGGTTGATAGAGATGTGTGACTACACCATCCCTAATTTCAAAGAGAACTCACCTGATGTTTTTTATTCACCTTTAAATAGTTACAAACAAAGAAGAAGAAAACAACAAGGGTAAAAAACACTGCTGTTTAGCTCCATCACCATGAGTGAATGAAAAAGACATACAGGGGAGTAAATGATCATCAATCAAGCCTCTGTTCCCCCTTACTTGTCTAGTCTTGTCTTTCTATGGGATAAAAACTGTGGAAGGGATTGGGACAAGCTACACCCCAGAAAGATTGTAGGAATGGTGTCTGGCATGTGAACAATCATAAAAACATCCTTGTCTATGTGTGTACATGCGTGTATGTAGAAGACTGCTACATGATCAATATTTGACTAATAATGAGGCTCAACCTTAACCCTGGGATTTATCTCCTCAGGGTTTCCACCAATCTAGCAGGAAACAAATAATCCTGACATATTATTTTGATCAAAATTTCTCTATAGCTATTGCATTCTTTGTGCTATTTGCAGATACATCAATTTTCCAAATGACAAACTGGATTCATGGATTCATGGAGAGCATGGACAATGTAACAGAATTCATTCTACTTGGCTTGACACAGAATACAGATGTGCAAAAACTCTTGTTTGTCATGTTTACAGTCATCTACTTTCTCACCCTGGCAGGCAACCTACTCATTGTAGTGACCATCGCCACCAGCCCAGCCCTGGAATTACCCATTCATTTTTTTCTGTGCTTTTTGTCCTTCATTGATGGCTCCTTCTCCTCCACCACAGCTCCCAAAATGATGTGTGACTTACTCATTGTGAGGAAAACTATCTCTTTCAGTAGGTCTCTTTGTGGGACATTTCCTTGGGAGAGCTGAGATCAACCTTTTCTTATTGATGGCCTATGACCGTGTATTAGTCAGGGTTTTCTAGGGAAACAGAATCAACAGGAGATACCTGTACATAGTATGAGATTTTATAAAAGTCTCTGACATGACCATGGAGATACACATGTCCAAGATATGCAGGCAGACTGTAAACCAGGGGCTCCGATGAAAATTCAGTGAAGGTCCTTGATGAATTTTTGGGAGATATTAGCTGTCCTAAGACAAGCTGGGAAATAATTATCTCTGAATTCTGAAATCACATCTCCTTTTAAGGGATTCAACTGATTGGATAAAGTGTCACTCACTGATGACAGTAATCTCCCTGGTTGAGGCAGATGTAATCAGCTATCTATGCAGTAAACTCACCAATGACTAAACCCCATAATTGTCCTCATATTACAATTAGCCCAGTGCTTGCTTGACCAAACAACTGGACACAATTACCTGGCCATGTTGACGCATTAGCTTAACCATAACAGTCCACCCCTTGTCAACTCTGCAGCCATACATATTACCTTAAACCATACATGGACACTAAGTAAAAACAATAACAGACATGCATATATATTTATACCTAACAATGTTTACCTTTCCTGTATATAACCAGAAACACATTAATTCCCTACAGAATAAGGTGCAAGTCCTTGGATAATATTCACTCTTAAACTTGACATCCTTAAATACTATGAGAAGAAACTAATACAACTTGTCACATGATAAGGGAAAAGGTTGGGGAAGAAAGCAAACATTTATTTTAACTACATATACAATCATACTCATAACAAAATAAGAAAGAAAGATTCATGACTATTACAGACTGCTACATGGCCAACTGTAGCAGGCTACTGTAATACATGATCTCAATGAACTGAAAGATGTGTATCCTCCTGGTAGCCATGTCCTGGGATGGGAGATTTCTGTATGCCCTGAATCAAATCCTGTTTATGCTTTTGTTGCCCTTTTGTGGCCCCAATATCCTTGACTGTTTTGCCTGTGATCTTTACCATCTGCTGAAACTCTCCTGTACTGACACACACATCCTTGGCTTCTTTGTTGCTACCAACAGTGGGTTTATGTGTATGCTCACTTTTTCTATTCTAATAACCTCTTATGTCCTCATCCTTTTCTCCCTCAGAAGTCACAGCTCTGAAGGATCATGGAAGACTCTTTCCACCTGTGCTTCCCATATTACTGTTGTCATCTTATTCTTTGTGCCCTGTATATTTGTGTACCTTTGTCCCATGACCACCTTCCCATGGACAAATCAGTGGCTGTGTTTTATGCCATGATAACATCATGTTAAACCCTTTAATCTATATCCTCAGAAATGCAGAAGTGAAAAATGCAATGAGGAAACTCTGGACCCAAAAAATAACCTTGTGTAGTAATCCATTTAAATAGAAGACATTAAAGAAATATCTGTCTATATATTAGCAAAAAGAATGGCCAATGTAAAAGGATTTGGTCTTTTAGTTAGAGTAAGTGGGTTTAAATATATTTTGATCACTTTGATATTTAAATCTGCAATGTTTCCTACTTCATAAAATAGTATTATTTGAATAAATGATGACTAAGATTTCTTCCAATTAGAAACTGCATTCACAAATTTGATCAAAGGGAAAATACTAATTGAAATAAGAATGTCATAATATTTAGAAAACCCATGCTTTACATATTCAGTAGAAAAATTATTTGCAAAACCTCAGGAATAAATTATGCAAACAACAGGAGTACTTCAAATATATAAACAAAGAGGTCTGAGGGTTATGTATTTTGTTGAAAATGCACCCTTTTAATCCCAACTGCTGAAATCAGGGGTAGATATATATTATGGTGAGAGAAGGAAGAAACAAGAAGTAAATGGGTTTGGAGGAATGAGAAAAAGTGAAAAACATTAAAAAGCAAACTCATCCCAAATTTAATGCTGCTGTGCTGCACAACTGTAGGAGGTCCCATTTGCATTGTAATCTGGTCTTTAACCAGAATAAATTATTTTGCTAATAAAACCTTTTCATGCTTTAGTATAACACACTACAATGATTGAAATATTTAAACCATATAAAATTACACATCATCTTTTTCCCTTTGAACTACAATGTAAGGCAGTGCTAAAGAAACTTATAGGGGCCAGCTGTAGCCCAGTGGATAAGGTGCTGGTTTACCACATGGGAGGCCCCGGGAACCTGGGGCCTCTTCAAGCAGACAGACTGCCTTGAGAAGGCAAGCCACCATAGGCAGGGCAAAAGCCACCATGGGCAGGGTATAGCCACCAAAAAGCAGGGCAAGTTGCCTGCAAGCAGTGCAAGCCGCCTGTGAGCTGGCAATGCCACCACACAGTGAGTTGACTTGGTGGGTTGCCACAACAGGGGTAGACAAGCAGACACAGCAAGAACAAGCAGAAAAGGAGGGGGTGTAACAAAAAAAATTGAAACATAAAATAATGCACTAGAAGGTGCCAACAAAAGTTATGAACTCCAATATGAGCTAGGTCTACAAAGCTTCTGAGAAAATTTTTGTTTATTCTAGATAGCCCCTCTTCTCTACATTCTTCTAGAAGTCATCTAGGGTTTTCATAGCTAAATACAAGTCAGTGCTTGGCTTTACATCTTCAAATGACAGGCTGACTTTCTTGTTAAGGGCTAATGTAGCCAGTGACTTTAAGTTGAAGCCAGTAATCATTTACCATTCTAAAAATCTTAGGGTCCTTAAGAATTATACTATATTGACTCTGCCTGTGTTCTGCAAATGGAACAACAAATCCTTTGTGACAGCACATTTGATTACAAAATGGTTTACTGAATATGTTAAGCCCACTGTTGAGACCTACTGCTTAGAATAACAGAATCCTTTCAAAATATTATGTTCATTAATAATGCACCTGGTCATCCATGAGATGTACAACTAGATTAATGTTGTTTTCATGTCTGTGAACATAACATTCATTCTGCAACCCATGGATCAAGAAGAAATTTTGACTTTCAAGCCTTATTATTTTAGACTCTATTTAGAAATATATTTCATAATGCAATAGCTGCCATAGATAGTGATTCTTCTGATACATCTGGGCAATGTAAATTGGAAAAATTTGGAGGGAATTCACTCTAACCCTCATGGGTGACTTTGAGGGATTCAAAGAGTTGAAATATTACCTTGTACAATTTATGCAAATAAACTTAAAAGCCTGTATAAAGTGGTCAATTTTTCTGTTTGATTATAATTTACCCAAACTAACAATATCAGAGAAAGAAAGGATAATTGTCTAATTTTCCTGGACAAAAAAGTAGACAAGCAGATAACTCCCTAAAACAGGAGGTCAATGGTTTCACAGGAGGATTTTACCACAAGGACAGCTATAGGATTGTGATTTAAACCATAAGCCATACTTCTGAGATATGGCTTTGACTTTGACATTCTCTCAAGGTGATTGCTTTAGGAAAGCTATTTTGCCTCCATGAGCTATCATTTGTTCAACTGTAAACCTCATGATGTCATTGTGAAGAATGAACTAGTTCAACACACATAAACTGTTTAGAACAAATCCTTACAATTTATAAGCTTTCAATACATACTAAATATTACTATTATTCATAGGTTTAAAAAATATCACTCAAATGCTAAGCTGTTTCAGAAAATACATCTTTTAAAGGACAACTAAAACTATCACACATTCATTCAACAATTATTTACTGTGTCCAGCACTACCTTAGAGGTTGAGAATTCAGCCATGAACAAAACAATTACCTCTCTCACCTGGAACTTACAATCTAGAGGGAGAACAGATAAAAATTTAAAAGTTATATATTTAGCATGTTAGCTAGTCCATAGGGCTAAATTTTAGTTTAAAAAAACATTAATTGTCAATATTGGATAAAGAATATTTGGGGGAGGGATTTCTAAATGGTAGTCAAGAATTAGCTTAAAGCACTGATACCAAAATTAAGTAAAGTTCTAGTTACAAAGGGTCAAATAATGGATGATCCCTGTTTTAGTTTCCTGGGCTGATGAAAGCAGATATCATAAATTAGGTTGGCTTTTAACAATAGGAATTTATTGGCTTACTATTTTGAAACTGCAAACTGTCCAAATCAAAGCATCATCAAGGTGATGCTTTCTTACTGAAGACTGGCTGCCAGGGATCTTTGTTCCTCTGTAACTTGACAAGGCACATGACAGCATCTGCTATTCACTACCTTCACTTCTGGGTTTCATTGATTTCAGGTTCTTGCTTCTATGGATTTCTCTCTGTACACATTCTGTTTATAAAGGACTTCAGTTAGAGTATTAAGACCTATCCAGATTTAGTTGAGCCACACCTTAACTGAACTATCCTCATAAATGTCCCACTTACATATACTTATTTGAAGAAATGAACAAACTATAAGAACATGCTTTCTGGAATACACAGTTTCAAGCCACCACACTCTACTCCCAAAATACATGTTCTTTCCATATACAAAGCACATTCATTACATCACAATATCTCAAAACACTTAAAACATTTCAGAAACAATGTTTAGTAGACAGTTTCATCAAAATTGGTTAAAAGTGTGGTCTGTCCTGGGACACAATTCCTTTCTGGCTATGGATCTGTGAAACCCAGAGTACAAGTTATCTGCTTCCAATATACAAAAGAGGGACAGCCAAAAGATAACATTTCCATTCCTGAAGAAGTAAAACAAGGATCACAGGTCCCAAACAATTAAAAAACCTTGCAGAGCATGCTTCATTAGATTACAAGGTGTGAGCATCATCTATATAATGATGTTTTGTTCTCCAGGCCTGATGGAGTGGGAGACCCACCCTCTCCAAGTGTTTGCTTAGGGGCCATGCTCTCCTTGAATACTGGAGTGAATGGTTACCTTCTTCAAGCCAAAGGATAGCAGCCATAAGCTAGGCTCCACCTTCATCAAACAGACACTCTGCCACCACCCAGGTATTGGAGAAAACTCTTCCTGAACAAAAAGACTAATAGATCACTGGAAAATGTAATACAAGATTCCATTTACAATAGCAAAAGAAATAACAAAATCCAAAAGATGAAATTTACCAAGGAAGATGCCAGATCTATGTGAAAAATATGTAAAACACTACTGTGGAGTAAAAAGCAAAACCGGACTCAAGGAAATTACCTACTATATTCATGGATAGGAATTCTCAAGTTTTTAAATATATAAAATCTTCCTAAATTAATCTTCCTAAATCAAATCTCATTGAAAACACTAACTGAACTTTGTTTTGTGATTAGACTAACTTGTTTTAGGTTTAATTTGGGACATAAATATGCAAGGATTGGCATTAATAAGTAATAGTAATGAGAGCACAATAAGTTAGTCAGATATCAAAATATATATAAAGCAAAAGCAATTATAACACGTTAAGTGATACATGAATAAAGTCATCAATGAAACAGAATATAGTACTGTCATGGATCCAAATACATGTAACATGTTAAAATGCAATAAAGTTGTGTTTTCAGAGATGGTAAAAAAATAGTAAACAACTATGAAAAACAATCATCTTCATAAACTTTTAAAATTCAATCTCTATTGAACTCCTTATATCAAAATAAATTCCAAATGGATGAAAAAATTGAAATGTAAAATATAAAAACAAAAGAAAAATGTTTAAAAACTTAAATATTAAAAATTGGGAATAATATTTTGGTTAAAGTGAAGCCATGAAATTCTTTCTATGCAAGATATAAAAGCAAAAGAAAATATTGATTGATCTGACTACACAAATATCAAAAGTTTCTACTAGAAAAAAAGTTAAAACTAAATCACAAGATGGAGAATAACAATTACACATATAATCATAAAAGGGAAAAAGCTTTACTATATGATTAACTCATAAATATCAGTATGGAAAACACCAACAAAGAAAATAGATAAAATCAACTTTAGATCATTCACAAGGAAATACCAAAATGTGAAACAAATGCCAAACACAATTAAATTTTTAAAATTCAATTAAAGTATGCAAATGAAATACTAAGTTTTTAATCATACTGGCAAATATCAAATGTTTATCAAACACTGTTGAGAGTATAGACACAAGTGTTCTCACAGGCATTCTTATTCTTATGGACAGGAGTAAAGTTGGTGCAATATCATCCTTTAAATACATGAACCGAGTGACTCAATCATTTCATTTCTGGAAATTCACACTTGCATATATTTGAAAAGTCCTATTTTTATTGCAGAATTGTCATAGAAAAATACTGGACACAATATTAAGGTAATACTTGGTATGTTATTTTTATAAAATCTTTAGGAGGATTATGCTATATGAAGAGAAGTGAGAATTAGACCTATATGGACTGATAAGAAAAAAAAACAACATTTTTTTCTCTTCCTAACATTTTTAGAAGCCCTTCCATTAGTTTAGTAGATTTGTTACAATTGGTGAAAGAACATTTTTATAATTGTACTATGGATTGAGTTCCATGAGTTTATATTAAGGATCACTGTCTGTGTTTTACAGTACTGTTCTTATTTTTATTCACGTAATATATAGACAAACTTCTAACCACATTCAAATATATAATTAAGTGGATTAATTATTTTCAAAATGTTGTACTATCATTACTACCATCCATTACCAAAGTTTCTCCATCATCCCAAATAGAAACTATGAACAATTTAAGCACAAACTCTCCACTCTTTACACCTATCTTGGCCCTAGATAACCTTATTCTGGTTTTTGACCCTATGAATTTTCTTATCCTCATTATTTCATATGAGTGGGATCACACAATGCTTGTCCTTTTGTGCTTGGCTTATTTCACACAACATGATGTCTTCAAGTTTTTGTTCCATGTATCAAAACTTCATTCCTTTCTACAGGTGAAAAATATTCCATTGTATGTTTGCACCACATTGTGTTTACCCTAACAAGAAAGAAGTACATGTGTGAGTCAAGGGTCTTACTGATAGTGAAAACAATGACAAATAGCAAGTTTCCCACAATGGTCAAAATATAGAATAGCAAGAACATAAAAAAGCACTTTCTCTTCCTTTTTATTTTGTGAGAGACTCGGGAGGATAAAGTAAGTCACATTGTTTTTTTATTCAATATTTTCTTGTATAAGAGGAGATTTCAGAGTTTGTTTATTTATCTATAAAAAAGTGAAAGGTGAACTGGGAATTCATAGGCCTGTGGTTAAAACTACAAGGGTGGAAATATTTTTTTAGCACAGGGGTTCTTAAGGAATAAGTGAGTTTGCATTGAAATTAAAAAAAACATTATTCTTGTGGGGATGTTGGTGCAGGTGTGATATATTTTTTAAATAACACACAGTATAGTGGGGGCTTAGTAGTGGGTCTCTCTGTGGTTTTCATCTGACTATCAAAGGGCCTGTGGAACAAAAAAGGTTAAGAACCACTGTTTCAGCAAATGTGGCAGGAGGGTCACTGGTGCAGGGCATAGGGGGTGGGAGTATATGTGAGATAGGACACACCTGGGGCATGCTTCTGTGGAATATCAAAGTGTTCATCTTCTCATGGGGTGTTATGTCAGTGAGTGGAGACCCACTCAATAAACAAGAAATAAACATAGTGAGAAAACAAATTTTTCATTCCATTGATTCTATTAAAATAGAGAAAGATATTTGATGAAAGGATATAATGACCTCGCAAGAGTACGTATGATTTCTTGTGCTTTTATGGCACAAACTAGTTGTGCTTGAGATTTTGTAATTATTATTGTGTGCTTTTTATATCATGCTTTAAATCTTTTGAACCATCTTCTGAGAAGTTATCACAATTTTTAAAGAATATAGTATTATTCTTGCCAGCAGGAGCAAATAACACTGAACATTTATCCCTTCTAAATACAATACTTAATATTCAGTCCTGGAATTGTTTTGAGCCCAACACTGCTTCTTGCTGAATTAATTCACTGGGCTTTCCACACAATTTTGAAAAGACAAAGTGTCAGACCTTTTGAGATGTTTCTATGCCTTCAGCTAAGAACAGCAAACAGACAAAAATGGCCTACATGTCTCCATTTCAATATATCACAAAGATTGGAATATCTTCAATTTCAGAGCATTCCAGATAACAAAGGACCTTTTCCTAAGTGTAATTATTCTTCAAAAGGCTAACCTGACATAATATTCACTTATTCAGAAAATGTTTACTAAATGTCTATCTGTGACCAGCTTTGTTGCATGTGCTGGAGATCCAGTATTTAATAAAACAGATGTTCCTTCTCCTTTCATTGAATTTACATTCTAGTTTTGAGAAAGAGATAATAAATACATCAGAAAAATAAAATAATATATATATCAGAAAAATCAAACTGTAATTTGCAATAGAGAAAATATAACAGGGCAATGTGATGCATAATAACTCAAGCACATAGAGGATGATCCTACAGTGGGTGGTTAAGGAAGTCTTCTCTAAGGAGAATGCATTTGAGATATAGACTCAGTTAATATGAGAACTCAACAGTGTGAATGTCTAGAGTAGGAGGATTCCAGAAAGCAAGAAGGGTTTATGCAAAGTCCAAAATGCTAAAATGAGGTCTTTGTAACATGAGCATGGATAATAGGGGAAAAGTGGGACCACAGGAAATGAATGTTTGATTGGAGAGCAATTGGCCAGGGACTTATAGATAATGAAAAGATCTATTAGAATTTACTGTATATAAAGAATTAAACATATAATTTTCCTTCTACCAATTAGTTTTGCTTGGCTGCTGTAAGCGAATGCAATGGTTTTACATGAGAAATATTATCATGAAAAGAAGGACCTAAAGAGAGATAAAATGCAGTTCTATGTTGTGTGCTACACCAAAATGTCCACCAAAATGAGAAACTTCCAGAACAGAAATATAGCAGTTTGGGGCAGAAGTTTGCTTGTGTTCATGAGTTTAATTTTTTTCATCCTGATTTTATATGTGCTGATTTAATATAATTTGGATAAGATTGTTGCTGATCATCAAGTTAGAATAGAGAAGAGCTTATAAGGATACACATCAAGGGCAAATAAAACTCTCCTTTATTCCACAATAAGTTCCCCTCTAATGGTTTTACTCATGCTCTTTTGCTCATTTTCTTTTTTCCCTTGACATGGTTAGATCAAATCTGTGAAATCTTGCTCTTAGTTCTTTCATGATGTCTGGTGTAAATTGCCACCGTGCCACCTGAGTTATTATCTACTACATTGCTTGCTTTACTTCATTTTACACTTTTGTACTGAATTTGTTTTTGTTTTTAAATACTTTTACTTATTTAATGTTAGTTTCTCTGTACTACAAAGTGTTTAAACATGTAAACTGTTCAAATCCAACTTCAAGCATTGACTTGCTTATGGCTCTGAATAATTTTGTAAAATTATTTAAGATACAGGTAATTCTTTAGGGAAATAGGAATAACAGTTATCTACTTTATAGACTTCTTATGAGCATTAAACAACACATTGTCTTCAAGGTGGCTGCCACAGTGCAGTGAATAAATAATAGTATTCAATATTAATATTGTTATGTGTTACATAAATCATACAGTTATTAATTATTATACTGTAGCTATATTTTTGTCATTAAAAAAATCATTACATTTTTGGGATTTCCTTAACATCATTTTGATTTGAAAGACGTTCAGATTTTTGCTTTGAATTTTTCAGGGTGTTAATCATCTTGCATTAATTTTATTGATTTACTCTGAGAATTATGTAAGTTCTTCATGGTCACTTATTTTAATATCTACATTTAATAGCATGATAAATATAAATCACACAGCTTATAAAATGTCAAGTAGAAATGGGACATTGATGAAAAAGTGAGGGTGGCAATAAAGACATTGAAATGTATACTTGTTTAGCATCTGACACTCCCTTGGATGCTTTGCACTTATTACCTCATCACATGCTTAAAATACCCAGGATATAATAACTACCATTCTTTGTACATAAGTCCTACAACTATAAGTAGTCTGTCACTGATGGTCAAATGTTATATAAACTAATGAGATGGAATTGCCTCCCAGTTCTATTGACCTCAGAACTTCAATGCCTTCCATATCATCTGAAACTTTCCTGCTTATGGGACTTCCAAATGCTAAATAATGACCTTGGTTGTCAATGATATAATTGCCTGAATTCAGAGAAAAAGTGATGTTCCATAGAGTTGGTCATAAATGAAAGTGCCTTTTACAACTAAAGAGATGGTCCACAGAGGTCTTGACCCTAGCAAAAAGAAACCCCTGCTGGTTCTAGAAATGATATAAGCTCAAATCTGACCAGTCCATATTTACTTCTTTTTTAAAAGCAGGGAAGATGTTAACTATGGGCCAGGCAATGTTGCAAGCACTTAATATATGTTACCTATACTATTGTCCCAACAAATTCATAAGTTTGGATCCATGAATACTATTTCACAGATGAAGAAAATGTGGGGCAAGTAGGTTAAAAAAGTTGCCCAGCTCATATTCAAATCCAGGAATTGGTTCCAGAATATGCACTTAAGCAATACACACTACCTCCTCTTTTATTTTAAGTCTGTTCATAATCTGGTTATCTGCTACATTGGCTTCAGGTTCATGGAAGATGACCATTTGAAACTTCAAACAGGGCTTTTCCAGAGAAAATAAGAACCACAAATGGATCAGCTCCAAGGACTTGGAAGAACAGGACCAAAGGAGATTAAAAAATTAGGAGAAAGAGTTTTAGGAAAACTGGTGAATGGCTATTCAAGCCCCCAAGAACTTCTAGAAGACCAGTCAGCTCTCAGAGTATTTTTGCTCACAGCAGGGGCAGAGAAGTTACTTGTCTTCTCTTCTAAAAATATTAGTTTAGCACTCAGGGAAATTTGGGTAGTTCTTTTTATATTTAATGGGACTCCAGTAATAAAGTATATTTAATATAACTAACATTGATTTAGCATTTAGAGGTTCTAAGCACTTTAAAGAGATTATTCTATTTTATCCTGATAACACATCTATTATTTCCCTTTAACTGAAACTCCTTGTTGTTACAATTAACAATATAAGTAAGCTTTGAACTTGGGGCTCTCTTCCTTAGACACTATGCCAAATCCTATAACTCATTCCTCAAAAATATACACACAAGGTATGAGACATAAAATCTTCATACAGAAAAACTGTGAAGACAATGCTGTCAATAGGAATGACCAATTAGAATAATAATAAAAATGAGTTTTAGTTCAAATAATACGCAAGACAAATGGTAGGCCTTTCCTTTACAGTCAGAAAAAGTAAAAATGAGACTCCTAGCAGATGCGATTGATGCTCAGGAAGTATAGAAAGAGAAGAAGCACAATGAAGTCCAAAACATTAATATTTTATTTTTGTTTTGCCAGTTTGCCAATATAAAGATAGTAAGATTTCATTGCATGGTTTATGAAGATTTGAGAGTTTCAAATCATCCTGCTATGAAAGATACTAACTAGAAAATTCATAAATAACATGACTTTATTAACAGGCAAAGGATGTTAACACAATCAGTAGCACTCTTACTCAAAGTGTGCTTAAATTTTTATTACTTCAGATAAAATATAGATACAGCAATCCAACAACAGTCCTAATAATTAGGCTTTCTAAAACTGTGTTCTAAGAAACTGTATTTTAACAAGAACTCTGATACTGAAAGCGCATCAAAGATTGACAACCAAATAGGCAATGTATAAATCTAAGAGGTGTATTTCAATAATGATAAATAATTTCCTACCTGAGCCTTTCTTCAGAGACCTGTAGAAAATATCAAGCTACTTTTTTTTTGGATTTTATAAAGGGTATTTATTCGGGGTAAAAGCAAAAACATAGGACGCTTCATGAATTTGCATGTCATCCTTGCACAGGGGCCGTGCTAATCATTCTAATTTTAGTATATGTGCTGCTGAAGCAAGCACTAAAGCTACTTTTGACATTTAGTGTCCACTTGCCTTGAAGCCTAGAAGTGATATTTTCTCTTCACCATTTAAAGGATAAGGTTTATTTTATATTGTCATGATTATTTCACAGTTGAAGTCACCATTTTACCCCAGAGCTTCCTTATTGCATTTTTCACGTCTGCATTCCTGAGAGAGTACATCAAGAGATTGAAAATGGGAATTATTATTGTATGAAACACAGCCACAGCTTTATCAATGGGGAAGGTGGTCACGGGATGTAAATTCACAAATATGCAGGGCCTGAATAAGATGACCACAGCGATGTGAGAGACACCAGTGGACAGGGCTTTGCTCTTCCCCTCCAAGCTGTGAGACTTCAAAGTGCACAGGATGACCACATAGGAGATCATTAAGAAGAGCAAGTTTAACAGACAGATGAAACCACTGTTGGCAGCAATGAAGAGACCAAAGGTATGGGTGTCCATGCAAACAAGTTTCAGCAAAGGGTTCAAGTCACACATGAAGTGGTCTATGACATTTGGGCCACAAAAGGGCAGCAGACTGTGAAAAGGATCAGAATGATGGCATGGACAAAACTTCCAGCCCAGGCTACTCCCACAAGGGGGCCACATACCTTTCAGCTCATGACAGTTGTGTAGTGCAAGGGTTTGCAGATGACCATGTAATGGTCAAAAGCCATCACTGTGATTAGGATGATCTCAGCTGCACCAAAAACATGTTCAGCACAGATATGAGTCATGCATCCCCTGAAAATGATGGTTTTCCTCACAGCCAGAGAGTTAGCTAGCATCTTAGGAGTCATGGAGGAAAAATAGCAGACATCTATAAGGGATAAATAAGACAAGAAGTACATGGGTATCCCAGGGCTTTGCTGGGGCTGACAGTGATCACGATGAGCAGGTTGCCTGCCACAGTGACCAAGTAGACAATTAAAAACACAGCAAATGAAAATTTCTGAGGTTCCACATTCTGGGTCAAGCCCAGTAGGATGAATTCTGTCACATTATTCATCTCCTCTATCAATTCAGCTCAGGTGTCTGGCAATTTAACTGAAAAGTTAAAAGTCTTTTATTTTTATTCTACATGTATCACCAGAGATGACATTTATTTTGCTCTTTAATATTCCTGATTTTATTTTAATTTTCTAAAACAAAAAAAGAGAACAAGTTTTATGTTAAGAAAATTGCATAGTAACTGCCAGTAAAGAAGTTATTTATCACAATCCATTATAGATGTTATAACTACTGACTTGTCATCTGTTGATTTTTAGTAGATCCATCAATTCTTAAAATAATCCATATTTTGGTTTTCTTCAAGCTGTTTGTCCTACCAGAGCTTTGGTTATTCTAATTTAGTGAGCAGAAAATGAAAGTGTTTATGGAAGTGAAACACTCAACCAAAAATAGGAAGAAAGTTGTTTTTCTATTACATTCCAACGTGTGTCTGTCTGTCAAGGATTTCTCTCCAAGCAGAATTTGTTCTGATTAAAAAAACACCCCAGATAGTAGACTCATGAAGTTTCAATGTTTAATAGGAAGTTGGGTCTTGGAGAGATGGGGAAGATTAGCTACTCCCACCCATTTCCATTTCTGTAGGACTCACAGAAATCTTAGAGCCTTTTTAATTTTTATATGCAACTTTGTCTGATAACCTGATAAGGGCCCTAACAACAGGATATCTACTTTTAAAGGTAGAAAAGCAAATACAATTATCAAGACATCAGTAGTAGATTAGAGGTCCCTTGAAGGAGAAATCTGCTGAAATTAATCATTCTGGTCTTTTCTCAGAGAATCCATTCTCAGTACAGAGCCAAATATTTTGGTCATTAATACTCTGACTTCCTCCTCTGACAATTTTACTCAAAGTCTTTGTCTGGCCCCAGGTGTATCAAGCAGTGACACAGCCTTTGATACTATCTCTGGCCAGAAATCTTTACAGTCCATCTTTACCAGCACTTTCAGTTTTCATGCTATGAAGAGACAGTTTTATTCAAGTGAGTGACTCATCCTTGTACTAGCTCCTAAAGGGAAGAATAATTAATTTTAGGAGTCCTTGCCCAAATGCTAAGCAAACATTTTTCCCTTCCTCCTAAAGCTCCTCTGACCAGTGAATGGCATTTTTGATAAAGGATAGAAATCATCAACAGGACTGGGGTAATCATCAAATTGGAGTCAGAATCTGAGTTATTTCTATTATTTACATCAAATGTATGTTGAACATCTAAAATCGACCAGGCTTGTATTGAACACAATACATATGATACACTTTGTTGTGGGTACTGTTATTATTCCCATTTTACAGATGAAGTAACAGAGACACTACAAATTTATGTAATTTACCCAAGTTCAAAAGACAGCAGAACTGAGATTTACACCCATATCTGCATCAACAACCCAAGCAATAGCTCTGTCCTCATGAACCAAGAACCCCACTCTATTAGTCAGGGTTCTCTTGGGAAACAGAACCAACAGGAGATACCTGCTGTTCTAGTCAGGGCTCTCTCGGGAAACAGAATCAACACGAGATCTCTGTTAAAAATATAAGATTTTATAAGAGTCTCTCACGTGACCATGGGGATACACAAGTCCAGGTTCTGCTGGCAGGCTGCAAGCCAGGGGCTCCGATGAAAGACTGATGAAGGGTCGTCGATGAGTTCCTGGGAGAAGTTCGCTGTCAAACGACGAGCTGGGAAATTC
>PVKH010013895.1:0-16685 GCA_004027955.1 Chaetophractus vellerosus
TCTTGGCCTTCTTACTGGAGTCCTTTATAAATGGAAGAAAAAAAGCCTCACAGAGACACAGGAAAAGCACAGAGAAGCCAGAGAGATGAGCAGAGCTTCCATTATGCCCTGCCACGTGCCTGAGTGCCCACAGCTGAGCTTGGAGATGCAGTATCTTTAGTTGGCGCCACCATGTGCCTGATCGCCAAGAGCTGCAACTTGGTGAGAGAACATCTCTTGATGCCTTGATTTGGACACTTTCATGGCCTCAGAACTGTAAGTTTTTAACCTCATAAATTCCCATTATAAAAGTGAATCCATTTCTGGTATATTGCTTTGGCAGCCTTTGGCAAACTAAAGCACATACAAACCAATTAAAACAAAACAAAATAAAAATGTACATTACTAAGCAATATACAAATAATGCATTAATGACCACAAATTATATTATTAAATGAGGTCTGATTAATGCTCTGTAGCCACTAGCTGGGGATCTAGACACTGAGCAAAGTGGCAGAGTACCCTCCTAATTCTGCCCCTGTGACACTCCTGTGGCCCAGTGTCCTACACTGACCAACTCAATGCATTGATATTTTAACCCTCCAAATAGAAGGCATACTTCAGAGTTAAATCACTAACCCAGGATGCTCCAGAAAAGAGATACAATGTTTCTGTAAGTTTTGAATTTATGGAGTAAGTAAATTTTTGAATGATTGTGGAAAAATATAAAAATGCTGTTAATTATATCATGATTTCCTTTACAGATTTAGTCATTTTGTTATTTTCAAAGTGCAAAAATTTTTCAATATACTTCACTTAGTCCTGAAATTAAAATGGCTAGCACATTACATTTAAAAGGATAGTTTTTCATGCTCCAATTTCAAAAATACTAACAAGATTTACCTTTAGATGTGTTTGTTACAAATGACACTGCAAGCTACTGAGCATAAGAAATTTAACATTTAAAAAATGTTTCCCCTATTTTATTAAAGCAGGAAAACAAATGGGAGAAGAAGAAACTATTCCTACAATAATTAACAAAATGAAGTTATTATTTTAAAATACATGATAGCTACCAGGTTGTCAAACAGATGTAGAAACTTGCAATTTCAGAAAAAAGAGCTAAGATTTTGTGAATATAATGCATAGATAAAATTATGCAGATATAAGATTATTGATCTATCAATCTATCTACTCTCTATCACCTATTGGGTCTGGCCAGAAGAATAAAAAATGAAACATGAAGTTGTACCAGACAGATACAGCTAGCTCAGTGTAGAAATGAAACGTGGTGGGAAAGGCAATGTAAATTTACTGAACATACACCATAAGCCCACACTGGGTTAGACAATTTAAATGTAAGTTAACTTAATGTTTACAACTATTTTAGATAAGTGTTATTGCCCTTAATTAACCTATAAGAGACCTGAAGCTCAGTAGGTTTAACTTGTTTGCCCAAATTCACAGAATTAAAAAGTATCTTGTCCAGAATTAACAGTCAGACATATGTGTTTTGTTAGACATATCTAATGTCCAAAACTGCACTTGTCCCATTAACTAAGCCAAAACCAGGGCAGTTACCTGAAAAGGGAGCTAAGAAACAAAACTCTGTGAAGCCAAGTGGAGGCTATCATTATTAAAGGCTTCTATGTACCTGATATATTTGTAGGCTTTGAGTTTATAGCCACAAGAGATACAAACTTCTACTCTCATCAACCTTACAGTCTAATAGGAGTGACAGACAATGAAAAACAAAGATAAAAATGTATGACATGAATAGTAGATAGTGATAAGTGCTTTGAAGAAAATTATAGCTGGTAAAGCAGCTGGGGAGGAAAGTGGCTATTTTAGATAAGATAGCTAAGAAGGGGTCTCTCCAAAGCTGATATTTTGCCAGAGACTCAAACTAAGACAGGGAGGGAAGACATGGAGCAATAATCTTCTGGGAAGTCAAGCAGCTGGCATAGTGAGGCACATTGGTTTACTTCGGGAGTGTTAGGAAGACCAGTGTGGTTAGAACTAGGTGAGGGAGGCAGAGAGGTCTGGAGACAAGATTGGAAAGAAAAGAAGCAATTGGTTTATGTAAATCCTCATAGGCTGTGTTAAAACATTTGAGTTTTATTTTGTATGATATAAAGCTCTTGGGTCTGAGCAGAGGGATGCCAGGAGCTGACAGTTTAAAAGCACCACCATTGCTGCTTTGTGAAGAATGGGACAAAAGTCAAAGAAGGCACACCAGTTATGAGGCTGTCATTCAGGTAAAGAAGCAATGGTGGTGGTTTGGTAGTAGCTATGCAGATAGTGAGAGGTAGTCACATCTGTCATACATCGATGTCATAGATGTGGAAGTCAAGTAATAGCCAAACAAGTATCCAGGGTTGTACCTGGAGCAAACAAAGAGCATGTAAGTGGCCCTTTTGGAATTCCATTCGTCATATTATTGCAGCTCTAGTTATCTGTAATATCAGCTTTATCTCCCTCAGAAGTTCAAAGTGCCTCCAGGGTGCTAGAAAGACATAATGCAATTTCTAATATCCCCATTTTCTAGGCTTCAATATTCTCATTGAAAGTACATTTCATTACTCTCGTTATCTGAATAGTCACTATCAGTGGCTCCTGCTTTGTAGTTTTGTTGTTGTTGTTTTTTTTCATTTTGATCTCAGCATGTCTCCCAAAACTTGAAGTTTTTGCACAGTTTCTTCTAGCCTTTCAAATTATTTAGCTTATTTCTAGGGCAGATGTTTGAATTTCTACTCAGACAAAGGGGTTTGCCATTGTACTTATCTTTTGTTTTGCTTTCACTTTCTGATGAGGAAGAAGAACCTGGAGCTGTCCCCTGTGAAGACCTTGGTAACATTGTGGGAGAGGATATTAACTAATATTGTTGGGATTTTTCCATATACTAAGTTTGTGACAAAGCATTTTGCTCACGTTATTTCATTTTAGCTTTAGAATAATCCTGGCCAATTTGCATTATTTTCATACACAGATGGGAAAACTGAGGCTAAGAATTTAAATATTTTGATCAAATTAATTCCAGTAGGGTTGGATCAGGATTTGAGCCCTCTCTGTAACTGCAAAGTACAATTTGTTTCTGTTATATATGCTTGGAGGATACTAGACTAAATTCTTGGAGCAACCCCTGAAGGAATGAGTTTTCTCCCACAGAACTTTAAAGTTCCTTTCTGACAACCAGGCAAACTGTGCTACTTATTTTGTAATCCAGTCAAATGCACTAGCAGTTTTATATTTCTGCCTTTGAACCTCAGATCCAAGAAACTAGCAGCAGCATGAATTCCTCAGTGTAAAAGAATTGTAATGATATGACTTAGTTGATGGTTTGACACCAAATTCTTTTAGTCATATAGGACTTCTTTTTTGTTAGAAATAAAAATAGTTGGAGAAAACTGAATTTGAGGAGAGTATAAGAACAATTTACCTTAAACAGATTATTTTATCTCAAAGATTTAAAATAAAAGTGTTTAATTTTCTAGTCCTAGAAAAAATTACCCTTCAATTTTTGTTATTCCCATCACTTTTGTCCTTTCCCTTCAAGTCTGATCTAACTGTTTTTACATAATCTATCATGACTGAACTTTTCAGTATCTTCTTTTCTGAGATGAGGATGAGTCAGATTCTTCTCACTTATAGATATCCCTCACATAGTCAGTGCTAAACTAATTAAGAGAAAAATAATTAATTTAACAGCACCTATTTTGACCCCATGTTTTACTTTTTCTAGCTAATTGAAACCTATGTCTATTTTACCACAGCTATAAAAAGAAATAACACACTTTATGTGTTTTTTTAACCTAAGAAAACAACTCGGGGGCCGGCTCGATAGCCCAGTGGATAGGGTGCCGGCATACCACATGGGAGGCCCTGGGTTCGATTCCCGGGGACCTCTCCTAGCGGGCAGACCACCTTGAGAATGGCAAGCCGCCATGGGCGGGCCGGAGCCGCCGTGGGCAGGGTAAGAAGCCGCCACGGACAGGGCAAGAGCCGCCACGGGCAGGGCAGGTCGCCCGCGGATGGAGCGCAGCCAGCCACCCGCGAACTGAAGCAAGCACTGGCCGTGAACGGACGCAGAGACCGCCCACAAGCGGGGAAAGCCGCGCCTGCGCAGTGACCACTCTCGGCCCCTCGCCGCAGCGGGGGAAGGGGAGATATGTAATAAAATAAATAAATCTTTAAAAAAAAAAAAAAAGAAAACAACTCAGTTCCATTTAGAAGTTAGTACTTAATATGAGACATGGCTAGAGAAACTACTGTTGAGGAGCTTATAGTTTAATGGAAAAACAAACACATAAACAGAAAAAAATATTATAGACCAAACTGAAAAATGCTTAAGAATTCCAAAGACAGGGCAATTTGCTCAACTTGATAATTAAAAACAAAGACTTGTTATTGTTATCACTTGAATTATGTCCTCTACAGAGACATGTTCAAGTTGTAATCCCTGGTTCTGTGGATGTGAAACTATTTGTAAAAAGGATCTTTGAAAATCCTAAGATGAGGTTAAATTGAATCAGGGTGAGCCTTATAGTGGAGTCCTGATAAGCACAGAGCATTTGGATACGAGTAGTAGGGAAGAGAAGACAGGAGATGGATTGCCATGTGATAGAGTCAAGGATTGAGTTATAGATTGCTGGCAAGCCATCTATATGCTATGCTATATGCTATAGACTTTGGATAAAGCATGGCCTGTTGATACCTTGACTTTGGACTTCGAGCTTCCCAAACTGTGAGATAATACTTTTGTTTTGATTAAGCCAATCAATCTGTGGTATTTGTTATAGCAAACTAAGACAGTCTAGTGACTAAAAATTCTTCAGGCAAAGAAACAGGGGAAGAGATTTCTGGTGGAGGAAGGAGCTTGAATAGGTAATATATAGTAAGAGGAAAGACTAGTTAGCACTCCTTTTCCCATTATCCCTACCCCCCCCCCCAATCCCCTGCTGTGTGAGTTGGGCCCAGTGAGGAGCTGACTCTCCATCTCTATCTACCAGCAATGAAGCAGAATAAGGTGGTGGGAAGTGGAGCGAGTTGACACTCTGTTTCCCTCCTTTCCTTTCCCTGGTGTAGAGGGACCTGCAAGGAGCCAAGCTTCTACAACTACCTTGCATCAACAAAGCAATGTGAGTCACTCCTCACTTTATCCCTTCTTGGTGGCAGGAGGGCCCAGAGGGGAGAAGAGCTTATATCCCTACTTGGAGGAAACAAGGCATTTGGAGTTGGTGCCACATTTTCACTGGGAAAGTGTTGGTAGGGCTGAGAGGGGAGCTGATCTTCTATCCCACCTGCCTGAAATCAGGCAGTATAACTCAGTCCTCCTCTTTTGCCAGGATCGTGAAAGCAGGGGCCATCAGGTAGCTGAACATGCATACTCACTAGCTCTCATGCTACACCTCATGTGGCTCTGCCTACTAAAAAAGAAAAAAGAAATAGGATACAGATATTCATAATATAGTATCCAAAATAGCCAGGATACAATAAAAATAATCACTTGTCATACTGGGACAGAGGACCATCTCAACTTGAATGAGAAAAAACATTCAACAGACAGCAAGACTAAGGTGAATCAATTGTTGGATATTTCTGAAAAGGAATTTAAAGTAGCCATCATAAAATGCCTCAAGAAGCACATTACAAATTCTCGACAAACAAATTCATTACAAATGAAAAAATACGAAAACCTCAGCAAAAAGGTAAAAGTTATAAAAAAGAACCAAATGGAATTATAGAACTGAAAAATACAATCACATACACCAATAAAACAACTCATAGGATGGTCTCAAAAGGACAGTGGAGGTGTCAGAGTATAGAATCAATGACATTGAAGAGAGATCAATATAATTTACCCCTTCTGATCAAAAAATAGAAAATATATTAAAATAAAAACGAACAGAGCACAAGGGTCTCATGGGACAATTACAAAAGAGCTAACGTGTATCATCAACATTCCAGGAGAGAAGTAGCAACTGGGGGCAGAAAAAATATTCAGACAAATAATGGCTGAAAATTTCCCAAATTTAGCAAAGACATAAACCTATAGGTTCAAGAAGCTGAATGAATCACAGATAGGAAAACTCAAAGAAATATCATAATTAAACTTATGAATACTAAAGGCAAAGAAAAAATCATGAGAGCAGCCAGAGAGAAATTACACTGTAATAAAGATTCTTCAGTTATGATGTTTGACTCATGACAGCTTTCAATCCCACTGCCACTCTTGTCCTTCATACCACAAATGAGAATACTGGTAAGACAGCCGAGATGCTCCCTGCTTTGGCACAGTATAAATTCAAATAAGGCAGGACTTGGCCTGTAGAACTGTACCCCCAGTCCCACCCCATAACTACAATAAAAGCCAAGTCAGTTTCCTTTTCTAGCTCCCTCAAATGATTTTTGGATTTGTTGGGAACCTGCCATGCTTTTTCCAGGAAGCCTCATTTTGAGAGTAATCAATCTTTTCTTACCTTCTTGTTGTACTTGTATCATCATCAGTCTCAAAATCAAAATCAAATTTTGGATGTAAGGGGAGTTTACTCTGCCTCTGAAGCAACTAAAGCAGACACATTCATTATAGTGCACCACCAATTTTAAGGATAGCAGATTTCTCATCTGAAACAATGGACACCAGAAGAAAGCCGCCCAACATTTTTCAAGTGCTGAAACAAAAGAACTGTCAACCACAGATTCCATATCTGGTGAAAATATCCCTCAGGAATGAAGGGAAAATAAGTACATTTTCAGAACAGAAAAACTAATAGAATTTCATGCTAGTAAAGAATGGCTGAAGGAAGTTTGCTAAGCAAAAAGGAAAGGAAATAATAACAGAAGAAAGCTTAGAACTTCAGAAAGGAAAGAAGAATGTTAGATTAGGAAAAATAAATAGACTATCCTTCTTTTCATGAGTTTCTTAAATCATATTTGATGATTGCAGCAAAAATTATGATGCCATCTGATGTGGTACTTATTTTAGTAGAGGAGACACTGAAGACAATTTATGTTTAAAAAGTGATGATAAAGGGACCAAAAAAAATGGAGAGGATAAAGGCAAAGGACTAGACTTGTTAAAACAATTTTGAAAAGAGGAATAAATTGGGAAGAATCACTTTATCCAATTTTAAGACTTATTATATAGCTATATTAATCAAGAGTGAATAATATTTGTGGAGAAATAAAGTTGATCAATGAAACAGAATAGAAAACCCAGAAATAGACCCTCACAAATATGTCCGACTGATTTTTGACAAAGGCGCAAAAGAAATTCAATGAAGGATAAATTTTCAGCAAATTGTGTTAGAGCAAGTGGACATCTATAGACAAAAAAAAAGTGAATCTTGACATATAGCTTATACTTTATTCAAAAACTAACTGAAAATGGGTCATGACTTTAATGCAAAATGAAAAACTATAAAAGTTTTAGTGAAAAACACAAGAAAATCTTTGGAACCAGGACTAAGCAAAGCATTCTTAGGGTTGACACCAAAAACATAATCCATAAAATAAAAATATATACAAATTAGACTTCAAACTTAGAAACTTTGGCTCTGTGGAAGACCCTGTTATGAAGATGAAAAGACAAGGTAAAAACTGGGAGAAAAACATTTGAAAATCACATATCCAACATAGGTCTAGTATTTAGAGTATATAAAGAAACCTCACAACTCAACAGTAAAAATGATGTAATTTTTAACATGGGCAAAAGACATGAAAACATTGCACTGAAGAGGATATACCAATAGCAAATAAATACATGAAAAGGGAAATGCAAATGAAGCTCAGCTATCACTACACACCTATCATAATGGCTAAAATAAAAATTAGTGAAACACTAAATGCTGATGAAGAGGCAGAGAAACTGGACCACCCATATATTGCTGGTGAGAATGTAAAATGCTATACTAGTTTGGCAGTTTCTTAAAAAACAAACAAACAAAAAAACAAAAAAACAAAAAAACTAAAAATGTACTTATCAAATAACTCAGCAATTGAACGCTTGGGCTGCTGTCCAAGAGAAATGAAAACTATATACAAATTTGCACATAGCAGCCTTATTTATAATAGCACCAAACTGGAAACAACTGAGATTATCTGGTTAAACAAACTGTAGCACATCTGTTCCATGTAATATTACTCAGTAATGAAAAGGAACAAACTATTGATGCATGCAACAACCTGGATAAATCTTTGGATTATTGTGCTAAGTGAAAAAGTTTACACCCAAAGGTTACATACTGCATAATTCCATTTACTTAATATTATTGAAGCGACAAAATTATAAAAATAGAGAACAGATTAGTGGTCAGGGGTTAGTGAGGGTGCGGGGCTGAGAGTGAAGTGTGTGTGGCTATTGAAGGGCAACATGAAGGATCCTTGTATGAAGGTAACTATTTTTCTTCTGGATTGATATGGCAGATTACAGATATTCTTCTCAAAGACCCTGTCTTATGTTCTGCTGTGTCCCGATTTTTGTTTTTCCATCAAAATGGGAATTATTTCCATGATTCTTCACAAGCAAAGATGTGAACATCAGTGTCTTTAAGAGTACACATTTTTGGGGAGCAGATGTGGCTCAAGCAGTTGAGAGCCTGCTTCCCATATAGGAGGTCCCAGGTTGGGTTCACAGTGCCTCCTGAAAACAAAGAAGCAAACAAGTGAAGGAACCAGTTCAGAGCATCTGATGTGGCTCAGTGGTTGAGCATAGGCTTCCTATATATGAGGTCCTGGGTTCAATCCCCAGCCCTGGTACCTAAAAAAAAAAGGTTACATTTTTTTCTAAATGCTGTTAAAAACAAAAAAAAAAAAGCAAGGTCCATCCTTCAATGGTATATATCCTTTGAGACTGTTATATTTAAAGTGCTAATGGCTTTTAATTCTCATTGGATTTTTTTTACTCCAAAGATCCATTCAGAAAGTAGGTGTCAATTACAATGGACTCAACATCTCTATCTTGCTTGGGGTAGATGTTAATTACAAAATAAAAACATTCTTTCACAGTACAGATTTTCTCTAACTTATTCAATATGAAAAACTTCAGCATGAATCATATTTTGTTTTGGTTTTAGCCAAGGAAAAAATAATCTTTATGGAATATAGCTATATAACAAGTGATCACTATCCTCCTTTTGCTCCTCTTAAGGTGAAATATTCTTGGCATAACTCTAAAAATTAATCTCCAAAAGTTTTTGCAGGGGACTTATATAATCATATTTGTAATTTAGAAATAACTTCAGTACAAATGTTGTGTAATTAATTCTTTGTTGGCTTTTTCAAGTATTTCCTATTCAGTGAAATTAGAGATCATGCCATTGTGAATATAGTTTACAGCACAAATATTAGATAAAGCAACATAAGTATACTTCACACTTAGCTATATATGTTATGTTGCTAAGTCTTTGTTTAGCACGGAGAATTTGCACAGAGGCATTTCATCTGATCAGAAAATATGAAATTCCAACAAACTAAGTTGTCTCCATGGTTTAACCAATTTTCTGTCATTTCATGAAATTTTAATAAAGCTAACAATAAATTGTAAATGAGCTCAAGGTTATTACTTGCCATGAAGTAGAAAAGCAAAAAGAAACAGGAAGAAATGTGAAATGCAAAGCTAGTGAAATTAACATTTAAAGCAGCAATCAATGAAAAGTGTCATTCAGAATCTCAATCTATCTAGGCTTTAGACAAGGAACTCGTAAAGCAGAGCTTCTAACCTTTTGGCTAGAAGCTCTACAACTTCTATAGTACTTGAAAGGAGCACTAATATCAACTTGCTGACATCATTTTAAATGATCTTTTCAGAAGCTGAATAGAAATCATTACCTCACCACCATTACTTTGAAACTATTTGACATGATTCATCCCTGGATATCAGAGTGCTCTACTATAATACCCTATCATACATTAACTAATTCCCTAGCATCCTTGTGATAGGAAGGAGTTTTCCCAAAGTGAAATGGCATGTGAATGCAAAGACAAAATGGGAATTCACTTCTTTGTTACCTGGCTCTAGTTACTCTTCACTCATACATACATATATTCTATTTTGGACAGCATAATGATTATCTGCCCAATATTAGGTTGTGAAATGTTTGCATGCTTTCTGCAGGGCAACCTTTTTTTTGAGGTACTAGGGCTGGAGATTGAAGCTGGGACCTTGTATGTAGGAAGCCTGCACTCAACTACTTAGCCACATCAGCTCACCTGAGTTGGTTTTTTCTTTTGTTTGCTTGCTGTTGTTTTTTGTTTGTTTGTTTGTTTTTGGGAGGCACCAGGAACCGAACCTGGGACCTCCCATGTGGGAAGCAGGCGCTCAACTGCTTGAACCATATTCGCACCCCAGCAGGACAACTTTTGTAACCAAGTTAGTAATTGGAGCTTATCTAGAGAAGAATATAAAATATATTGAAGGGACAACAAAAACCATCATATTTAGAATTGCTGAAAGAATTAGAAAAGAGGAGAGATAGCATGTGGTCGGGAATCTCACAGCTGTCTTTAGATATCTGAATGATTATCATGTCTAGCTCCTGAAGTTCTAACATGTGATGTTAACATGGAAAGAGACTTCAGACCAATATCAAGACTCACTAACTACGGACTATACTGTCTTGTTAGGTATGAGCTCCTCATCACTGGAAATGTTCAAGTGAAAGCTGGATCATCATTTTTCTAATATGTTGTGGAAGGGATTGCCTACATTTTGCACAAGGGTAGATTAGATGAATAAAGTCTCATCCCTCTCTATTTTTCTGTGATTATCAGTAAACCAAAGGGAGAGGCTAAGGTAACCAATTGCCTAGTGAAATGTGTAATAGCCTGCTTCCCTGGGAGGGAAGTTTATCAAGATTCACAACAGACAAATTTAGTTGAAGTCAATGAGACTTTATGACAGGCTCTAGTAATTCACTGGGCTATCGAGCCGGCCCCAGGCTCTAGTAATTCATTGACTTTTTCCATATATGTTATTCTCTGTTTGGAAGCAAATACCTCAGTTATAGAGTCTAGATTGGATATACATATTTTTACATGGAACTTTATCTTTTTATATGTACTTCCAAACATCTTTAACTCTCATATATTTCATCTCCATAAACAACATATTGATTCTTGAAGAATCTTAAATGGTCTCATGAGTGTTATATTTATTTTTGGTAACTTGTAGGTACTTACAAATAATGATAGAAACAGGATAGTCATATATTTTGCTCTGGTAATATGTCTTGAATTTGCTTCATAGGCACCATCTTTAGGAGGCTCTCTCTGGTAGTTTTGTCTGGTCCTTGAATTCTACTGAAATTCACACATTGGTGGTACTCTCTTCACCCTGAGAATATTATCATAGAATTAATGAGTTTTCTAATTCCTGCAAGAATTCAAGGACTTAGTAATAAGATTTATCATTTTTATGGGATCCTGCTTAACTGATTTGTGCACTCAGAGTAAAATAATTTTGACTGGAGTAAGAGAACTGCTTATTGGAGTCTATCCAGATCAAAGAAAATCTGAATTTGATCTTTACTTAAGAAATTAAAAAATACATAGAAAGCATGCCAAAATTACATTAAATTTATTTAAATTCTTGGAATTATTTCAGTGGAAAAATAATATGTAGTTTTTCTGGAGTTTTCTTTAAGTGTAAAGATACATACATATTGCACCCATAAAAACACAAACATATACATACATTGCACAATTATAAAAATGTGATTTCATCAATCGTAACAAATGTTCCACACCAATGCAAGGTGTTAATAATAGAATAGTATATGAAAATCCTGTAATTTATGAATTATTTTTCTATAACTTATAACTACTCTAGAGAAAAGACATCTAAAAGATGTATAGAGCTACAGGACAAAGCCGCCCATTTCCCTTTGTTTGACATCCATCAAGTACCTGTCTTAAGCCAAGTATTGGGCTAGTTGCAACAGGTGTAAAGAACTGACTGTGACAGGTGTTTTAGTGGGGCAGGCAGACATGGCAGCACAGATTTTTAACATAGGGTGATGGATGCTAGAATAGAGGCATAATACTATAAACGAAGCACAGATAAATGCAGGATTATTCTTAAAACAAACAAAAAAACGTCATCACCATAATATATAGAAGTGCCTGGAGGGATTTATACCAAAATCGAAGTATTCATATGGGATTGGCTTAAACTAAGGATATATGGCAATCCACCCTGGGGGACCCTGAAAGGCACCTCCAAAGTGATAGATATTCATACTTCCTAGCATTGGAACTGAAATACCCTGAACACTTGAGGGGCTGACCATCTACAGAGACTGTGGACAGGAATTATTAGTGACTACTCCAGAGTCCTGAAGGAATGGCTCCATGTAGCAGACTCAAAAAAATAAAACAAAGAAACAAAAAACAAAAACTAAACAAAACATACACACACAAACATACATGTATCACCTTCAGATAACCCACCTCAAGATAGTAAATTCAAATTCATGCTAATTAGTTATCTTAGCCAGACTAAAGTAATTTCAGTATGCTTTGTATTCCCTTTTTAATTAAAAAAAAATTATCTAATTATCTGGACCCTGATAATCCTCTTGTTCCAATGTTAAATACTGATCTTCTCTTTCAATAATCTTCTCTAGTGGATGCTTTTTGTATAAAGACATTTGAAATGTATCAACTTCTCATTTCATTATATAGACTTGCCCAAAGTTCAGGTCTCACTTTCTATTTTTTCAGAGATATTTGCATACTTCATTTCCCCTTTTCTAAATGCATGCTTCCCATTTGTCCAGGGAGCGAGGGAAATTAAGTTTTGTTTTTGTTTTCCCAATTTTCCCCATCTCTTTATCATTTGAATGCCTTGAATTTCATCCTTGGGTTATCTCATAGTGCTGGTAAAGACAGGTGTGGAAGATTGAATTAGGTAGGCCAATTGACATATGTTCTGAATCTTAACCATATCCCCATGGGTATTAAACCATTGTAAACAGGATCTTTTGAAGATGTTCTTTTTAGTAAAGGTATGACCAGCTGAAGCAGGGTGGGCCTTAATCAATATTACTGGAAGCTTTATAAAGAAAGAAACTGGGATCCCTTGTACCTGAGAGAAAAGAGAAGACACTGCTCTGTGCCCAAGGCAGGGATACAAGTCAAGGAACCCCAGGGTTGCCAGCAGCCAGCACCAGAATATTATGGACGTTGGGAAGACAGCAACACCTTGCTGATCTCCTGGATTTTGAACTTCAACCAGCTTGAAAACAGTGAGCCAATAAATTCCTGTTGTTTAGCCCAACCCATAATGTGGTGTTTGTCACAGCAGAGTGGCAAACTAAGACAATGGGGAAGTGGGTGGTTAAATACCTACTTAGCTGTCATCATAGGGGTGTTAATATTTAACCCTTCAGATAAGATTTTGTTCATTGCCATGTTTACTATACAAGTACAGTCATGTAATTATTTGCCAAGCAAGGGAGGATGTAATGGAGGCAATGTTTTAACCTGATGGGGAACTGGACGATATGGCCTCTAAGATTCCTACAATATTTTTGATTACCCAATTGGGGTTTTCCAGGCCAATATGGAAATTGTAGGCACAAAATTGGCCAATACCATTATTAATCGAAAACAAATAATCAAAACTCTAGTAGAAATCTAAAAACCTGTATGCCAACCAAACTTACAACCAGAATTCCAAAAACAATCATCTCAACTATTTAAGCCCACCATTAGTGGGGTGGATTGTATTCAAGGAATGCCTCAGTTATAGACCCTAACTGATCACAGACTTTAAATCTTTCTCTTTCAAACCCAGAGACAGGCAACCTAAAAAATGATTGTAGCAGTTTTCTGAGAGAAATGGGCAACAAGAAAAAAAATCCAATAGGAATTTGTTGCTCCAAGGAGAATAGAGCAAACTTTATATTTTTTAAATAACTTTTAAAGATTTCTGGTTCTGAGGATAAACACTAAATATATTTTAGATGAACAAACTGGAAAAGTAAACACACAATAAAACAAAAAACACATAAATCTGTGAGTATAGAATGGATATGTGTTGATGGAAAACCAGATTTATGGTACATTGTGTACTGAATCAGAGGGCAAGAACCCCCAAAGCAAGTGTGGAAAGTTTCCACACCAGAGAAGTATGTACTCACATTTCCACTCGCCACTGGAAAACGAGGTTTATGAATTTAACCCAACATGACCTCAGAACTAATCTTTTTCTGCTGTTTTGTTATCACACATATATACCATTTCTTCCTCAGGGCCTACTTTTTATTTATTATTTATTATTTATTTTTTATTTTTTATTTTCAGGAGGTACTGGGGAATGAAACTTGTACATGTGAAGCAGGTGCTCTGTCTCTGAGCTACACCCACTTCCCAGATACTATTTTTATACAAATAGACCAAAACTGAAATGCCAAAACCATTCATTTATCCCACTGGCATGACACAAGTTGATCATCAAGAAAGGCTGATATTTCATGCTGCAACGATGGCATGAAATTATAGTGTACTTCACAAAAATGGAATTTCAGGATTTTACTGAGAAATATTCATCTTGGATCAAGTAATTAGAACAAAATATGCATTCTTAATAAAAACCACTTATTAATAATGATAATGGTATCATCAGGCATAAGGATGAGGATAAAAACAAAATGGAAGTTCTTGAATTGAGATATCAACTAGAATCTCTTCAATGAAGTATGCAATATCAATTTATTTTATTCTATTGTTCCCTACTTCAATTTTATCATTTTTCCTGTGTTTTTTTCCCCTTAGTACATAGCCAAAATGAGAGATTTTAAAGACCTAATAGAGAAGGAGTCTTAGAACAGGCAAATAAAATAAGGTCAAAGCAATAGGTAAGTTTGGAAAAGTATATCCTCTTGGCTTATATTATAGACTTTATCTGAAAGGATGAAAAGCATTCTTTAGTTTAATGAATTGAACCTGACTGGGTTCTGGATTGAATCACTGTGTGCTATTCAACCAGAAGTTCAACAAATTATTGAGCATGACTCCAGTTTAATATTTTATGAGATAGACAACTGGTGACTTCTGAGCTGCTACCAAAAAAATAGCAGCCAAAACACCTTCAGAGATGATTTTAGGCAATGACATATCATCCTGTATAATTGGAAATGCCATCATTGACTATAAAAATATTTTAATACAGAAAATAATAAATTAAAAATAAAGCAGACATTTACTACCATATTCTCCTAGTCATGTCATGTGAATATACTTGGATTTATATAAATCTAAAGACAAAAGAAAAACAACTGATTCTTATTTTCATTTAGAGATAATGCTTTTTTGTTGATTTTGCAACTATTTAAAACACCTGAAAAAGTCTCATGCGGTAGCATAAGAAAACTCTCAATTAATAATATCAAACATCAGCAATTACAGATTCCAAAGAAATCAAATCATCATTCTTTCTCTTCTTTACTTAATTTTTATTTATTCTATTGGAATCTTTTTTTTCTGGATTTTAACATGATCAAAAGAACTGCTAAAAGCATATGGTTGGTGGACGACCTAGTGATGCAAACTTAGTTTAAGTGTTCCTAAATCCTCACATAGAGAACATTTTCCTTATATATTTCCATGAATAGCATGCAATAAAATAAAAAGTGACCCTATTACAGGAAAGATAATGTCTAGGATATATATTAGCACACATTTTATTTCAAAGTAATGCAAAAACTGTCATTGTTAAATCTAACATTTGCATTTTCAACTGTTCTCCTATGCTTTAAATGTGTGGTTTTACTGAGAAAAGGAGTGAACCCTTTTCATGCACATGAATTTCACTTACTACCAAGGAACATCTAACAAAACCTGATCTCTCTGTTATTCTTTAGTCATTTCTAGGCTCAGAATATGGTGAGGAGATAAAGATTCCATTTTTTTAAAGATGAAAAATTGCCTTTAAAAGCAAGTCAAATCCTACTACTGATAATAAATTGGAGATATCTAAGAAAATACTTGCATTTCTGACTTTGCTGATTTGTGAAATCCAAGGGATTTCTGTAGCTCTTAAGGAAAGATGTCTGACCTCAGAGCCAATTTGTCTATTAAACAGAGTAGAAACAGTACCTAGGGCCCACAATAATTTTAGTTGCCCATCAAAATGTTTTAAATATTTTTTAACATCAGAAGAAAAAAATTAAGTTTTAGGTCAAAGAAGATGTTTCAATATATAATATTAATATATTTATGTTTATAGCAAATACTTTTCAGTAGGTAATTTTAATATTTTGTGGAGGAAGGGGCCTACAAAGGCAAATGTACCTTGGGCCCATGAAAATCATAATGTGGCCCTGATTACTCTCAACCTATAGACACAATGAGAGAGAACAGATAGAAAGGAATAAATTTTGTGCAATGGTATAGGATAAGGCTCTTTATTAATAGATTCTAGACATTCCCAAAATAAATTTCTTTCTTTTTTTTTTTTTTTTAAGATTTATTTATTTTATTACATATCTCCCCCTCCCCCCTGCCGCGGCGACGCGCCGAGACTGGGTCACTGCGCAGGCGCGGCTTTCCCCGCCTGTGGGCGGCCTCTGCTTCCATCACGGCCGGCTTTTCGGTTCGCGGGTGGCTGGCTGCGCTCGATTCGCAGGCGACCTGCCCTGCCCGTGGCGGCTTTTGCCTGTCCGTGGCAGCTTTTTGCCCTGCCCACGGTGGCTCCGGCCCGCCCA
>PVKH010013896.1:0-16683 GCA_004027955.1 Chaetophractus vellerosus
AGAGGAACCTGGAAGCCTGAACCCTGGAGACGTCGGCAGCCATCTTCCTCCAACACGTGGACTCTGGTATGGGAAGAAATTTATGCTTTGTGGCCTGGTAACTGTAAGCTTCTACCCCAAATAAATACCCTTTATAAAGACCGACCAATCTTTGGTATATTTCAAAAGGCACGCCTGTGGCTGACCAAAACACCCAGCATCCCCCCCACCTTTTCCCCTTCCCCTATTAATAACATTTTATATGTGGATGGTACATTTGTTACAACTGATGTACAAATATTGAAACATAGCTACCAACTATGGTCAATAGTTTACATTATGGTTTACATTTTGGACCTTACACTTTTATAAATTTTGCTGCAATTCAACATGGCCTATATCCATCAAAGTAAGATCTTGTAGAATACTTCCATTGCCCCCAAAATGCCCCTTGTTCCATCTATTCTACTCCCTTCCCCTCCCCTCGGGACCCACAGTAACCACCAGACTTCACTCCTTGAAGAACAAGATTCATAGTTACTTTCAACAACATTGTGGGCTTGACATACTGCTTTGTCCTCCCGTATTTGGCACTGCCTATGCTCTAAAGACATTCCTGCCCCTCTAATTGAGAACATAGCAGGACTCCCCGGGATGGGAGTCCAACATCTTCCCACTCATGTGGGTCTCCACCAACTGATACAACCCATTATGACAAGATGAACACTCACATACTCCATAGAAGCCTGCCCCAGGTGCGCCCTGCCCCAAATGCCCCCCACATCCAACAACCTAAACCAGTAAACCTCCACTGCCATGTTGCAGAGAGAACATTCCCAGTGATGTAGTTTTAACCACACTTCAGCCAATCCCCAATGTTCACCTGATCTTTCTCCCAACCCTTTGCCCAGTTCCATGGATAGTCCAACCCACCCTCCCCACCCTACCTGCCTGACAAACCAGCACTGCCCAACCCAAAAGTATCCGTGCACCACTGTTTTGCCCCTCCACTGCACAACTACACACTTCCACCTTATCATAGATTTTGCCCATGTGGGTGTTGGCTCACATTCTTCTTCTCCCTTTCTAATTCTTGTAAACCTTTCTTCCAGACTCTAACTCTGTGAGTCTGATCAATTTACTTAATTCATATCAGTGAGGTCATGTAATATTTGTCCTTCATTGCCTGGCTTGCTTCACTCAACACAAGGGCTTCAAGATTCATCCATGTTATCCCATGTGTTAACACTGCATTCCTTCTTACAGCTGAGTAATATTCCATTGTATGTATATACCACAATTTGTTTATCTATTCATATGTTGATGTTGATGGGCATTTGGGTTGATTCCAACTTTTGGCAAGAGTGAATAATGCCGCTATGAATATTGGTGTGCATATATCTGTTCATGTCCTTGCTTTCAATTCTTCTGGGTATATACCCAGCAGTGGAATTGGTGGATCATATGGCAAATCTATAGGTAGCTTTCTGAAGAACCTCCAAACTGTCCTCCACAATGGCTGCATCATTCTACATTCCCACCAGCAGTGGATGAGGGTTCCCATTACTCTACATCCTCTCCAACACTTATAGTCTGCAGATTTTTAATAGCTGTCAATCTAATGGGTGTAAGATGGTGTCTCATTGTAGTTTTGATTTGCATTTCCTGAATAGCTAGTGATGTTGAGCATCTTTTCATGGGCTTTTTAGCCATTTGTGTTTCTTCCTTGGAGAAATGTCTTTTCAAGTCGCTTGCCAATTTTTAAAATGGGTTGTTTGTCTTTTTATTTTCGAGATGTAGGATTTCTTTATATATGCTGGATATTAGGCCCCTATCAGATATATGGTTGCCAAATATTTTCTCCCATTGAGTAGGCTGCCTTTTCACTTTCTTGACAAACTCTTTTGAGGTGCAAAAGTTTTTATTTTGAGGAAGTCTCATTTATCTATTTTTTCTTTGGTTGCTCAACTTTGGGTGTAAAGTTCATGTAACCATTTCCTAATACAAGATCCTGTATCTGCTTCCCTACATTATCTCCTGTATTAGTCAGCCAAAGGGGTGCCTTTGCAAATATACCAAGAATTGGTTGGTCTTTATAAAGGGTATTTATTTGGGGTAGAAGCTTACAGTTACCAGGCCACAAGGCATAAATTTCTTCCCTCATCAAAGTCCATGTGTTGGAGCAAGACAGCTGCCGATGTCTGCCAGGTATCATGCCTTTTGGGTTCCTCTCCTCCTGGGGCTGTGTTTCTCTCCGGGCTTAGTGCTTCCTCCACAAGGTCAGCTGTAGACTATCAGGCGAACAGCTCATTTCTCTTCTCCTGGGGCATCCTCTCCAACATGAGAACTGCTTCTCAAAAATCTGCTTCTCAAATCTGCTCCCTCTGCCTTTTGCCTTGCCTTTTATACTTGAGACCACACCCACTGAGGGGCGGGCCTCAACACCCTTCTGGTGAGGCCCAGTTAATGCCCTAATCATAACCTCATCACGCCCAGATTAACAGATCAGTTTACAAGCATGATTCAATTTATATTTTTGGAATTCATAATTATATAAAACTGCCAAACCATTACATATCCCAAGATCTTTATGGTCTTGGCTCTTATATTTAGATCTTTGATCCATCTTGAGTTAATTTTTCATAAGATGTGAGATGGTGTTCCTCTCTCATTCTTTTGGATATGGATATCCAGTTCTCCAAGCACTATTTGTTGAAAAGGCTATTCTTTCCCAGTTCAATGGGCTTGGTGGCCTTGTCAAATCAGTTGACTTTTTATGTGAGGGTCGATATCAGAACTCTCAATTCAGTTCCATTGCTCAGTATGTCTGTCCTTGTGTCAATACCATGCAATTTTGACCACTGTAGTTTTGTAGTATGTTTTAAAGTCAATGTGAGTCCTCTGACTTCATTTTTCTTTTTCAATATACCTTTGGCTATTCGGGGCCTCTTGCACTTCCAAATAAATTTCATAGTTAGATTTTCCAATTCAGTAAAAAATAATTTTATTGGGATTGCATTAAATATGTAGATCAGTTTGGGTAGGATAGACATCTTAATGATGTTTAGTCTTCCTATCCATGAACAGGGAATATTCTTCCATTTATTTAGGCCTTCTCTGATTTCTTTTAATAGTGTTGTGTAGTTTTCTGCATACAAGTCATTTACATCTTTAACTAAATTTATTCCTAGGGATTTGATTCTTTTAGTTGGTATTGTAAATGAATTTTTTTCTTGATTTCCTCCTCAGAGTGTTCACTATTGGTGTACAAAAATGCTACAGATTTTTGCACATTAATCTTATAACCTGCCACTTTACTGAACTTGTTTATAAGCTCTAGAAGCCTTAATGTAGATTTCTCAGGGATTTTGATGTAAAGGATCATATCATCTACAAATAGTGAAATTTTTATCTCTTTCTTTCCAATTTGGATGCCTTTTATATCTTTTTCTTGCCTAAGTGCTGGAGTAAGTACTTATAACACAATGTTAAATAAGAGCAGGGAAAGTGGGCATCCTTGTCTTGTTCCAGATCTTAGAGGGAAAACTTTTAGGGTTTTACCATTGAATATGATATTAGCTGTGGGTTTTTCATATATACCCTTTTTTATGTTGAGGAAGTTTCCTTTTATTCCTATCTTTTGAAGTTTTTTTTTATCTGGAAAGGGTGCTGTATTTTGTCGAATACTTCTTCGATATCTATGGAGAGAAATATGTGATTTTTTCCCTTTCATTCTGTTTATGTGGTGCATTACATCGATTGATTTTCTTATGTTGAACCATCCTTGCATACCAGGGATGAACCCCACTTGGTCATGGTGTATAATTCATTTGCTGTGTTGAATAAGATTAGCAAGTGTTTTGTTGAGGATTTTAGTGTCTAGGTTCATTAGAGATATCAGTCTATAGTTTTCCTTTCTCTTTGTTTGACTTCGGTATTAGGGTGATGTTGGCATCACAGAATGAGTTAGGCAATGTTCCCTCCACTTCTATTTTTTGGAAGAGTTTAAGCAGGATTGGTATTAGTTCTTTCTGGAATGTTTGGTAGAATTCACTTGTGAAGCTGTCTGGTCCTGGGCTCCTCTTAGTTGGGAGGTTTTTGATGACTAATTCTATCTTGTTACTTGTGATGTGTCTGTTGAGTTCATCAATTTCTTCTTTCATCAATGTAGGCTGCTTGTGTGTTTCTAGGAATTTGTTCCTTTCCTCCAAAATATCCTTGTTGGCATACAATTTTTCAAAGTATCCTCTTATGATACATTTTATTTCTCTGGGTTTTAGTAGTGATATCCACTTCTTCATTTCTTATTTTATGTATTTGTTTCATCTCTCTTTTTTCCTTTGTTAGTCTAGCTAAGGGATTGTCATTTTGATTAATCTTGAACAACCACCTTTTGGCTTTATTTATTTTTTCTAGTTCTTTGTTATTTTCAATTTCATTTAGCTCTGCTCTAATCTTTGTTATTTTCTTCTTTCTACTTCCTTTGTTATTAGCTTGTTGTTCTTTTTCTAATTCATCCAGGTGTGCAGTAATGCCTTTGATTTTAGATCTTCTTTTTTTATATAGGCATTCATGATATGAATTCCCCTCTCAGTACAGCTTTTGCTGCATCCCATGGGTTGTAATGCATTGTGTCATCATTTTCATTCATATCAAGATAGTTACTGCTTCCTTTTCAATTTTCTCCTTGACCCACTGTTTGTCTAAGAGTGTGTTAACTTCCACATCTTTGTGCCTAATCTGGTTCTCTGCCCCTTACTGATTTCCAGCTTCATTCCGTGTGGTCAGAGAAATTACTTTATATAATTTCAGTCTTTCTGAATTCATTGAGAGTTGTTCTGTGGCCTAGCATGTGGTCTCTCCTGGAGAATGATCCATGTACACTTGAGAAGAAAGTATATCCCACTGTATTTGGGTGTAATGTTTTGTATATTTCTATTAGACACAGGTCCTCTAATGTATTATTCAAGGTCGTTGTTTCTTTATTGATTCTCTGTTGAGATGTTCTGTCTAATGTTGATAATAGTGTATTAAAGCCCTCCCACTATAATTGTAGAGGCATCTATTTCTCCACTTTGTTTTTCCAGTGTTTGCCTCATGTATGTTGAGGCACTCTGGTTAGGTGCATACTATTTATGATTGTTCTTTCCTTTTGATAGATTACCCCTTTTATTAATATATAGTGTCCTTCTTTGTCTCTTACAATAGTTTTGTATTTAAAGTCTATTTTGTCCAATATTAGTATAGCTACTCCCACCCTTTTGGGTTATTGTTTACTTGTAAAATTGTTTTCCAACCTTTCGCATTCACCTACTTCAATCCCTGGGTCTAAGGTGGGTTTCTTGTAGACAGCATATAGATAGTTCATACTTCCTTAACCATCCTGCCAATTTGTGTCTCTTGACTGGTGAGTTTAATCCATTAACATTCAATGTTATTACTGTCAAGGAGTTACTAACATTATCCACATTTTCTTTACGTTTATGTATGCCATATGTTGTTTTTATTTCGCTTTTTATCTTTTTAGCTGTTCTTACACTCTACTCCAACTCTCTCTCCTGTTTTTTCCTTTTGACCTGCAGAACTCCCTTTCATATTTCTTGAAGGGAAGATTTTTTATTGGCATACTCTCTTAATTTCTGTTTATCTGTGAATATTTTGTGCTATCCTCCTTTTTGAATGCTAGCTTTGCTGGATAGAGAATTCTTGGCTAGAAGATTTTTTCTTTTGGCACCTTAACTATGTCATACCACTGCCTTCTTGCCTCTATGGCTTCAGATGAGAAATCAGCACTTAATCTTATTGAACTTCCCTTGTATGTGATGGATCTCTTTTCTCTTGCTACTTTCAGTATTCTTTCTTTTACTTGAGCATTGCACAATTTAACAAGTATATGTCTTGGAGTCAGCCTTTTAGGTTTTATACTGTTTGGGGTGCGCTGCACTTCCTGGACATGGACATCCATCTCCAGCAAAAGGGTTGGGAAGTTTTCACTCATTATTTCCTTCAACACACCTTCTGCCCCCTTTCCCTTGTCTCCTCCCTCTGTGATGCCTATAATGCATATGTTTGTGTGTTTCATGTTGTCATTCAAATCTCTAAGTCCCTGCTGGAGTTTTTCTAACTTTTTATCTATCTGTTCTACTATCTGTTTGATTTCAGTTATACTGTCTTCCACCTCACTGATTCTTTCCTCTGCCTGTTCAAATCTGCTGTTATGTGCTTCCAGTGTATTTTTATTTCTTGGATTATGCCATGCATTACCACCATATCTGTTATCTTTCTATTTTTGTTCACAATTTCTTCAATATGTTCTCTCAGTGTCTTCTTAATATCTTTAACCACTTCCTTCACTTCATTAAGTTGATTCATGAGATTTGTTTGTGTATCTCTGATTAGTTTTTCCATGTTCTGTATCTCCTCCTGGTTTTTAGTTTGTTCATTGGACTGGGCCTTGTCTTCCTCTTTCTTAGTATGGTTTGTAATTTTTTGTTGGTTTCTAGGCATCTGTTTTTCTTGATGGGTTTATTCAGCTGATTATTCTCTCTCTATACTCTAGGATTTTATTTTGTTGTTTTTGTGTGTGTAGTAAGGTTTTGCTTTCACTTTTCGTTCCTCTTATTCTATTTCCTTGTTGTTTTCTATGTTCCCTTGAAAAAAAATAAGACCAGAGAAAAGAAAGAGATAAGAAGAGAAAAAGAATAATAGTAATAATAATAGTAAAAGGTAGGAAAGGGTACTGTACAAGACCTAGGAAAGTGAATAATTAATATGAGTAAGAAGAACAGAGGAATAAGATTCAAAAAGTAGAATAGAAACAATGAAATGAGATGAAGAATAGAGAAAAATATATAGAATGAATTAAAAGGCCAGAATGATGAGAAGAGAGGAAAAGAAAAAAGAAAAGGGAGAAGAAAAAAAGTAAATAATAAAAAAGAAACAGAGAAAAAAGGGGAGAAAAATAAAAACAAGAAATATTGAAGTCCAAACAAAAAGAGGTGGAATGAAAGAACAACAACAGAAAACAGAAGATAGAAAGATGAAGGAGAGAAAGAAATAGCATAGGTAGAGAAAAATGGAAAGCAAAGCAAAACAAAACAAACAGGGAAAGAAAGGAAGGGGAAACATAACAAACAAGAAACAAGATAGCAACAACTCATTTTTAGAAAAGAGAAAGAGTAAAAAAAGAACAAAAATACACAAAAATATACACAGAAAAATACAGCCTTCCCTCTTAGCCACCTATGGATCTTCTCAGGCTGCTGGTGTTCATCAATCAATCACCCTGCAGCCTGTCCTCTGCAGGTTTTGAACCAGGTTTTAGTGAGTAAAATAAGGAAAATTAAAAAGTAACCATTAAAAAAATAAGAGATCCTAGAAAAGCTGATACAAAGAGAATGTTTATATGTTTCTTGTCATAAAGTTTCAGCTGGATGCTTGATAACCCAGTAGATCACTTCTCTAAGAAGAGCTGGGAATCAAATCAGGGACCTTGTATATGCAAGGCAGGAATTCTTCCACTGAGCTAACCTGTCTCCTTAGGTTAATTCGCCTTTCAGAAGGCTATCCACTCCTTTTCCTTCGGGCAGGTTAGATTCCTTGCATTTTGCCAGAGTACTGCTGATTAGGTGCTTGTCTGTTCCTGGGTCCTCTCTGATCTACTTCTTCCTTTACCTGGGCAGCTGGGATGACAGCCTGCCTGAGGATATCCCGCTCCCATACCTGCTGAGTCGGGGTCCCTTCCAATATCAAGGGGGACTCAGCTGGCAAATTCACCGCAAAGAAACCACTCTCTATTCTCCCAGACCTCTCTTGCTCCCCAAGAATCTGCCCTCACACTCCATTCAGAGCTGGGAACCAGAGTCTCCACTTATGTTATTTGCCCTGAGGATAGGGTATATGTGCTGCTTCCTGCCACAGGGGTGAGCAATTCATGATTTTCCTTTGGCTTCTTTAACTTTCAGTGCCCTCCTAGATGACCCAGAACACCTTCCTGTTCTATATATATCCAAAGCAGCTGGCAGGGAGGAAGACATCTGCTTTCCTGTCAGTTAGATGTAATTTGCCAGGAGTTTTACTTGCCCTTAATCTCAGGTGAGGGGGAGGTTTAATAACTCACTATTTGCTGCTTTGGCTTCTTCGTCTCTCTGTCCGTCACTCTCTGGCATGTTGTGAAGCAGTGTCCTGATCCACTGTAGCCCAAAGCAGGTCCCCAAGGAAGCCTTTGGCTCTTCGTTGTTTTAGTGAGAGTTGAGCCTTATCTGCCTGACTCGACGGCCATACTCCCACAATTCCAAAAATGTTCTTTATGTATTCTGGATATTAAACCCTTATCTGATATATGACTTGGAACTATTTTCTCTCATTCTGTAGGTTGTCTTTTCACTTACTTGATAAATTTTTTTGGTAGTCAGGCTTTGAGTTCCATATTCAGTGCAGGAGCCTTGCTTTTAACTTTCTGCTGTTTGTTCATGTTGATACAACGTTGACCCTAGATTCTAATATTCTTTGTTTCAACCTAGGGCAAATGGTAAATACTGTTTTTATTTTTAACTGTTAATAATAATTCTTTTAGGCATGTAAAGGGCCCAACCAACCTATTACATTGAGTAATATTCTGACATAATTATTTGTGATGGGAAAGAGGTAGTAAAGGAGATGTGGAGGGGGAAAAGTGCACATATTTGAATTTCTCCCCTTTTTCTGAGCCACTTTTCTTGATTTCAGTTTCTTTGGTCAGCTTTTTTTTTTTTTTGTATTACTTATCAAAAACTTACTATAACCTGGTTATTTTTTAAACAGAAGATAAGGCAATAGCAAAAGGACTTATAGCCATTATTTCCTTCTTAGAGAAGGCCTCTCACACTCTACCCAACACCAGCTTGGAAATGATGGTTTGGTGAACAATAGTTCTGAACCTGAAGTTTTTCATAGCATCGACACAAGATTGAAGGATTTGGGGAAAGTAAAAAGTGGAGTTCAAGAATCTGACCTGCTTTTGTTCAAACAGTCAGTGAGAAAGATACTGGCCTTTCTATTTCTCACCAATCTCCATTTGAACAACAGAGGCTGTCAGACTTCTATTTTTTTATCTCATTAATTTTTTTTCCTTCTATCACAAATTGTAAGGAGGGTACAGTGCAAATAAAATAAAATTCTCTAAGAGACGTCTGGATATTATAGCCGGTAATGCCATTAAGACTTTTAATGAGTCAGTTCAATTTCTCAGATAAAAAGCTAAAATTATTGAGCCTCCTTGAGTAGTCACATAAAACAATGTGAACATATATTTGAACTACTTTTAGCAAAATATTTTAAAATTTATAATGTGTAACTAGTTAATACTGATATAAATTATATTTTTGCTGTCAAATATTTTGCTTACAGAAACCTGCATTTGTAAAAGTGTCTACTTATAAATTGATACGCTTGTCACTGAGTTTCTTTTTTCTCCCACCCTTCCTCTCCCCTCCCCTCCCCTTCCCTTCTCTTTTTCCTTTCCTTCTTTCTTCTTTATTGCTTTTCTCTTTTTTATGTAATGGTAAACAAAAGAAAATAAATCATTTTTTGTTGTTTTACTAACCTAGAATATAATAAAGTTGGTAAACTTAGCTCAGGCTAAAATTGTGACAAATGGAATTACACTCCTGCATTCTGTAATTATTCCAGTGGAAAATTGGTTCATTAGATTAAATATTTACAGGCTACTAGACTTTTAAGAACTACTAATGCCATGACTTGCCTTTTGGACTACTGACATTTTCCATATCTGTCACTTTAAAATTATTTATCCTTTGTTTCCCCAGTAACAGTGTATTTTTAAATATACTTCAATTGTATGTTGATAAATTCTTTGTTTATATATAATTTGGGTACAAACTTCTGGCTGCCAACAATAGAAAAAGTTAGATGTTATCTTTGACAGTGAGAAGAGTAATAACCTCTATTACTGGGTCAGAGACTGAATAAAATTATGAAATATGATGTTATTGTAATGCCTTTTTTGATGAAAATTTGGAATGTATGATGATTTTTGGAATACCTGGAGAAATATTTCAATGCATAGCTTAAAGGAAAACAGTAGCAAAGCAAATATAAATAATCTGTGTCTAAGATCTCACAGTGTCTGTGCATGTGTATTCTAGATATCATGTCATGCTATTAAAACGAAAGGCTGAAATGACAGCAAAAGAATTGGAAATGTATATATATATATGTTTGTGTATCTGTGTGTGTATCTGCATATATGTGTGTGTATATATAAATCAAGAATATAGTATTGTCATGACATATACTTATTCATTTATTGACTCCACCAGTGTTACATGCATATTTATCAAATATATTTTCTAACACTGGAGTTTAAAAATACAGAGAGGAGACAGGAGAGTCACAAAAAGTTAAATGCAATTTAAAATCCCTTATTAAAAATGTAAATAAATAGGGAATAACTTATTACTTCAATTTAGAGAAGAACATAATTTTGGAGTAGTCCTGAAAATACATGAAACTGGATACTAACTTGATGTTTTCATCTCTAGGACAAAAATGAAATAGCTTACCTGCAATTCAGAGAATTTACATTAGCTAGAATACTTTTTTCTAATAAAAATAAGTTATTGAAATTAAAATTTGGTATAAATTACTTGTAATCCACAAAACCATATCTTTTTTGTAATAAATAATTGCAATAAAAAGGCATTTAAGAAACCTAGGAAATGGAAGATGGAAACAAAACAAGATGCTCGTTCTTTTTAGCAAACATTAATATGGGCAAAACCCACATATTAACTGCTGGGACACACAGATTATGAAAAAGCTTAGATGCTACAGTACAAATGATAAAGGAAAAACAACATACCTAATTCCAGAGGGCTTATTTGTATTAAAATACAACAAATTAGATATTTACAAAAATAATAGTAATTAAGTAGGATGTGATATGTACTTGCAGAGACATGCTCGCAAAAAAATATGTTAGAGCAGAAAAGAGGGAGAAAAAATTATGAACAAATAAACAGACCCTTACAAAATATACTTTCATGAGCAATCACTGAAAACTATCAGAATACATATAGCAGCAGTTTCCTTAGAAGGTAATTAAGCAAAGATATGAAATTATAACATCTGGACAATGTTGTATCTTAAATGATTGGCTCCAGTTAACCAGGATTTTGAGAAAGAATCAATAGCTTTCTTTTATAGTTAAGGTTACAAAACATGTGTGGGCAATTGTTAAAGGGAAGTTGAAGGGGGAAGACAAAGAAATATATTCTTAAAAATAGTACAGAAGGATATGGATAGAAAAATACATCTAACTTTTAAAGGACAAAAGATAGAAATGAAATGAATGATGGGAAAATAACTGAAAATTGAATTCATCATTTTCAATTTTTAAAATTCTTGTTTTTTTTCAGAAAGGAAAAATAGTAAGGAATATATATTTTGCAAATATTTCTTATAAAATACAAAATCATTCTTTTAAAAATCCATTAAAGGATACATCTGGTATGATCCAGTTTTAATACTTAAAGTTTTCTTAAAGGATCTTTCCTGACTTCTGATTTCTAGGCCTTTAACCACCATGAGTTTTTCTCAGAGCCACCAACTATTCTTTGATCTATAAACAGTGTAACATGAGAGTTCTTTGGGAAAATACATTACTCTCCACAAAAAAGTGTTTGGTTGACATGATTCATGTAATTTCTTTGACACATTACACATCACTTTGATTTTTAGTTTGATTCATGTGTATGATGCAAAAGAAAAGCAACCATAATTTGTTGATTTATGGATTGCAGTGCAATTACAATTGAACTTACTTTTATACTGACTTTCTTAAAGTATTATTATAGCATGATAGTTAATAGATAAAAAGAATTAAAGTATTAGGCAAATAGCTCTATAAATCTTAAATTTGCATTTGTTGACTTATTAACACTCTTTGTAATAGCACTGCCCTTGAGTTTGTTAAATAATTCAAACATGGCCAGGGAATCTCTCTGAACTTGGAGCAGCCTTTACCCAATAAGAGAACATACTTCTCTCTGAATGGATGACAAAGTTTTACAGAATATGCCATATGCTAAGAATTTGAGTTAGTTGACTATCTCTAAAAATATCTAAAACAAATTGGATCATCTGGTAAGAGAAAAATATTACTATGGAGAAATAATGTGGCAAACCATTAACACACATTAAGATGGTTTCAAAGATGGCCTTTTGATAAAAGGCAGGTAAGTTTAATCAGCAGTGTTGATAACAGCTGCAATGGATGGCCAAAGGCTTCCTGTGAGTAGTATTAAGGGAATTGGGGAGTTGAGGAAGAGTATTGCAAGGATCTAATATCTCATTCCCTAATTTGACTATTGACTAGACCTATCGAACAAACTGTACCTAGGTCTATTAGAATGCTAGCCCTGTAGGGAACCTTAGATATCATCTAGTCTGAGCGTCTTTCCCCAGATGAGTGCCTGGCAAAAATAATCATTTAATAAATATTAGTTGAATGACCAAATAAATGAGGCATCAGAGACTTAGAGAGTCTAAGTAAATACCACAGAATTTTATGGCTGGTTAATAAAAAAATTGGAATCTATATCTCTTGAATCTCATCCAGTGTTATTTTAGTTATACAATTCTTTCTTGGCAAATTTTACAGTAAATAGTTGCTGTTAAGCACATGTATTGAGTGATTAACTGAAAAGTAGTTTTAGAACCACTGTTTTTGAAGTGGGGTAATTCAGGCAGACTGTTGACCTATACTTTCCTTCTTAACAAATAAATAATAATACTGATCCTGACTTTTGTTAAGCACAAATGTGTATTTAAGCATACAGGACATGTCCCAAGTTATCAACAGAGACTACTTTCAAATAGTAGGATTTAGAAAGATTTTGGAGAATTATGGAAATATTTTCTTTAAAAATATGTTTGCATAGTAGAAATACTGGAGATGTACATGAACACATTGGCAGCCTTTACCACCAAGTTGTGGAATTATGAAAACTTTGCAGTCTTCCTCTCACCTGCTTTAAAAATTTTTATTAGGAAATAAACTATTTTATTTATATTTAAATTATATAGCACATGCATAATTCAATTCTAATGATACTTAAAAGATGTGGAATCAAAGTAAATATTCTTCCAACGCGGTTCCTCAATCCCCCAGGTCATGTCCCCAAAGAGACCTATTGTCACAGTTTTTATGTATTTAATATGTGTGTGTGCATATATATGTATATAGAGAATATTTATGTATATATATATATATGATATATATTATTCTTTGCCTTGTTTTTACACAAATAACTGTATCATATTTTACTCATTTCCTGGGGGGGTGGCTTTTTACATTTGTCCTTGTATATGTGTCTTATTCCTTTTAAAGTTTACATAGCATTTTGTTGTATGGAAGTATCCTAATGTAAGTATTTGAGCATGTCTTGATGAAACTGTAAGTATTTTTCCAATATTCTACTACCATAACTAGTAGGTCAATAAACAATATACCTGCAAATGCTCATTTTGACGTAATAATTCAACAGAACATTACAGATAATCCGGAGTGGTGTGGTTATAGGTAATTCTCATTTTTCTCTCTTTTAATCTACATTTTTTAGTCAACAAACAGGCTAAACTGAAAATTAAATTAACATTATTTAAGAAGGGAAAGTATTGATATTATTCCAGTTATGTGGTATGACTATTGTGATAATTTAGTGTAAAAAAGTATGTTAAAGTCCCCATATGTGAACATATTAATAATATTTTACATTTATGTTGGTCTTTATAATGTGCAAAACTTTTCACATATATCTTCACATTTAAATATGAATCTAATCAAAGTATATATATATACACATAATATATACACATAGTTTGTTTACATGAGTGCTTTCAAAGTAATAGATTTGGTTTTTGTAACATGGACAAGTTATAAAATGCTGCTGTTGTCCTGATGCCATTGCTAAAATGAGATTTTTAAAATTAAAAATACCAGTGTGGGTTTGTTTCCCTTTCTGCCAGCTTGTTTTATGAATGTGTACTTTAATGTCTTTATCAATTTATATTTCAATTATAATTCAGGAATAAACAGATAATTTAAACTTTACTTATCTGAATAAATTATTTTAATTAGGGCCCAATCTTGGTAAAAATACATTATATCATGTTAGCTTTATTGTATTCAGAAAATACGGCTTTTTCTCCTTAGTTTTCAGGAGTACTCTTTGGTTTTTAGAATGATTTGTTGAGGCCTCAAAGGAGGATAGGTAGCCTCATGTTGCAACTACAGCAGAGGATTCTGTTTTAGTTTGTTCAAAACTATGAAGAATGGCAACCTCCTCTTAGTAACATTTCAATTTCAATATTTTCTATCCTAACACTTTTATTGAAGTTTATTGGGCATCCACTTTGGAGTCTAGATTTCCTCTTTCTTTCCCTGCCTCCTCCAACTGCTTCTTACTCCTCTAGAATTCGTTCCTCTGGTCCCAGACATGGTTTGGTGCAGACCATATGTAGGATTAACGTTTATTTGCTGATACTCATTATTCTGTATCTGCACAATAAAGAATTCTTCTTTCAAACTTTCTGTGCACTAAACCTAGAAATAGCAATACAAGTACATCAATTATCAATTGAGGGAGTCTAAAAAACATAGCTAATTAATACCACGCTAAGTTAGCAGGAGAGATTGCACTTTGATCATCTATTTCTGTAGTGCTTTACAGATGCCCATGCAGGTAATCATACTTTTATTTTTTTACTGAGAGAAGGAGATGACCACTGCTGTAAGGGATTGACTCTTGTCCCCCACAGAGACATGTTCAAGTCCTAAACTCTCGGCCTGTGGATTTGAACTCATTTCTAAATAGGATTTTGAAGATACTATTAGTTAAGGCAAATTCAAACTGAATCAGGGTGGCTATTAATCCAGTATAACTGGAGTTCTTATAAGCAGAGGAAATTTGGACACAGAGTAGAAGTGAATAGGAGACAGAGAGAGTCAGAAGACCATGCCAGAGGTAGAGATTGAGTTGCAGATTGCCAGCAAACCACCACCAGAATGTTACAGACTTAGGAGAAAGCAGCAGCCAGCTGACAACTTTATACTGGACTGACAGCCAACAAAACTGTGAGTCCATAAATTCCTGTTGTTGAAGCCAACCTGTCTGCGGTACTTTGTTACAGCACCAAACTCAAGGCCGTCTGTACCCAGACTCACTCTGCTTTTACTAAAAGAAATGAAGTTCCAGGGACCGGCCGTATAGCCCAGTGCATAGGGCACTGGTATACCACGTGGGAGGCCCCGGGTTCGGTTCCCCGGGACCTCTCCTAGCGGGCAAGCCGCCATAGGTGGGCAGAGCCGCTGTGGGCAGGGCAAAAAGCTGCCACGGACAGGGCAAAGCCGTCACGGGCAGGGCATGTCGCCCGCAAACGGAGCACAGCCAGCCATCCGCAAACTGAAGCAGAGCAGGCCGTGAATGGAAGCAGAAGCCGCCCACAAGCAGGGCAAAAGCCGTCTGCGTGGTGACCGGTCTTGGCGCATCACCGCAACGGGGGGAGACAAAGCGGACAGAGAGGAACACAAGAATGGACACACAGCAAGAGCAACCAGAAAGGGGGGGAGGGGAATGTAATAAATTAAAAAAAAATTTTTTTTTAAATTAAAAAAAAGAAATGAAGTTCCTTGAGTTGAAGGTCAATTTAGCAGATACTCTGATGCAAAAGCAAAATGACCCCAAATAAAATAAAGAAAACTAGTATTTCATATGCTTGATGCATTGTCATTCAAATATTAGTAGTGGCTAGATTTATAAGCACTACAACTTTATTTGACAGATCATTTTTTAAACCAGAATGTCCATACAAAAATTCAAATGCTATTCTTCTTTAGCAGAAGTGATTCTGTTACTGTCTTTAACACAATCTCATTACTGAATGCCTTTGGGGCAAGGAGTGGGACAAACATGAAAGTAGGAATACTTTATTAAAGTAATACAAGGGATGAATTTTAAAGGCGTGTCATTTTTACTTTATTAATACATGATTTTGGTGTATCTAAAACATTTATGATGTGCACATTTACATTCTTTATTTGATAAAATATTCAGCAGGTAGTTTTATCTAAGTGACTAAATTATGTGCATCAAATTGCCATACTAATTTTAGAGAGATAAAACAGAGCCATAGACACCAAAGACTTTTACATTGCTAAGATTAAATGGATTTATTTAAAGAACTTGGAACCATCATCTAGAAGTAAAGGGTTGTTTTGATGATAAATAATCCTCAATGTTTTATTGCATTTAAAACAGGTCTATATATTGGGTATTAAATTATGCAAAATAATATACTATAACAAAAGAATAAAAGTAACCTTACTGAGACTCTAGTAATGGTATTTATTTATAATAAATTATACTTTGTGTAATTACAGAGCTGTGTGGAGTTACTGGCTTACACATACTTGATTAAATAATGGTTGTTTTACAAAGCAAATAACCAATTCAGAATAGCTAAAGAGAACAATACTAGTAAACATGTAACAAGCAAAAGTCTCTACAAACTAACAGAAAAATTTAGGCAACTTCTTTTTTTTTATTTTTTATTTTATTACATATCTCCCCTCCCCCCCTTTGTGGCGATGCACCAAGGCCAGTCACTGCGCAGGCGAGGCTTTTCCCGCTTGTGGGCAGCTTC